>JARGYO010002058.1:0-30578 GCA_029206835.1 Rana muscosa | reverse complement strand
ATCACTGATGTACTATGGACCATCACTGGTGTACTATGGATCATCACTGGTGTACTGTGGATCATCACTGGTGTACTATGGACCATCCCTGATGTACTGTGGATCATCACTGATGTACTGTGGATCATCACTGATGTACTATAGTTCATCACTGATGTACTATGGGCCATCACTGGTGTACTATGGATCATCACTGGTGTACTATGGATCATCACTGATGTACTATGGACCATCCCTGATGTACTATGGACCATCACTGGTGTACTATGGATCATCACTGGTGTACTGTGGATCATCACTGGTGTACTATGGACCATCCCTGATGTACTGTGGATCATCACTGATGTACTGTGGATCATAACTGATGTACTATAGTTCATCACTGAAGTACTATGGGCCATCACTGGTGTACTATGGATCATCACTGGTGTACTATGGATCATCACTGATGTACTATGGACCATCCCTGATGTACTGTGGATCATCACTGATGTACTGTGGATCATCACTGATGTACTATGGATCATCACTGATGTACTGTGGATCATCACTGATGTACTATAGTTCATCACTGATGTACTATGGGCCATCACTGGTGTACTATGGATCATCACTGGTGTACTATGGATCATCACTGATGTACTATGGACCATCCCTGATGTACTGTGGATCATCACTGATGTACTATAGTTCATCACTGATGTACTATGGGCCATCACTGGTGTACTATGGATCATCACTGGTGTACTATGGATCATCACTGATGTACTATGGACCATCCCTGATGTACTGTGGATCATCACTGATGTACTGTGGATCATCACTGATGTACTATGGATCATCACTGATGTACTATGGGCCATCACTGGTGTACTATGGGCCATCACTGGTGTACTATGGATCATCACTGGTGTACTATAGATCATCACTGGTGTACTATGGACCATCACTGATGTACTATGGACCATCACTGATGTACTATGGATCATCACTGATATACTGTGGACCATCCCTGATGTACTGTGGATCATCACTGATGTACTGTGGATCATCACTGAAGTATTGTGGATCATCACTGATGTACTGTGGATCATCACTGATGTACTGTGTATCATAACTGATGTACTGTGGATCATCACTGATGTACTATAGATCATCACTGATGTACTATAGATCATCACTGATGTACTATGGACCATCACTGATGTACTATAGATCATCACTGATGTACTATGGACCATCACTGGTGTACTATGGATCATCACTGGTGTACTGTGGATCATCACTGGTGTACTATGGACCATCCCTGATGTACTGTGGATCATCACTGATGTACTGTGGATCATCACTGATGTACTATAGTTCATCACTGATGTACTATGGGCCATCACTGGTGTACTATGGATCATCACTGGTGTACTATGGATCATCACTGATGTACTATGGACCATCCCTGATGTACTGTGGATCATCACTGATGTACTATGGATCATCACTGATGTACTGTGGATCATCACTGATGTACTATGGGCCATCACTGGTGTACTATGGGCCATCACTGGTGTACTATGGATCATCACTGATCTACTATGGATCATCACTGATGTACTATGGACCATCACTGATGTACTATGGGCCATCACTGGTGTACTATGGATCATCACCGATGTACTGTGGACCATCCCTGATGTACTGTGAACAATCACTGATGTACTGTGGATCATCACTGATGTACTATGGATCATCACTGATGTACTATAGATCATCACTGATGTACTATAGATCATCACTGATGTACTATGGACCATCACTGATGTACTATAGATCATCACTGATGTACTATGGACCATCACTGGTGTACTATGGATCATCACTGGTGTACTGTGGATCATCACTGGTGTACTATGGACCATCCCTGATGTACTGTGGATCATCACTGATGTACTGTGGATCATCACTGATGTACTATAGTTCATCACTGATGTACTATGGGCCATCACTGGTGTACTATGGATCATCACTGGTGTACTATGGATCATCACTGATGTACTATGGACCATCCCTGATGTACTGTGGATCATCACTGATGTACTGTGGATCATCACTGATGTACTATGGATCATCACTGATGTACTGTGGATCATCACTGATGTACTATAGTTCATCACTGATGTACTATGGGCCATCACTGGTGTACTATGGATCATCACTGATGTACTATGGATCATCACTGATGTACTATGGACCATCCCTGATGTACTGTGGATCATCACTGATGTACTATAGTTCATCACTGATGTACTATGGGCCATCACTGGTGTACTATGGATCATCACTGGTGTACTATGGATCATCAGTGATGTACTATAGATCATCACTGATGTACTATAGCTCATCACTGATGTACTATGGACCATCACTGATGTACTATAGATCATCACTGATGTACTATGGACCATCACTGGTGTACTATGGATCATCACTGGTGTACTGTGGATCATCACTGGTGTACTATGGACCATCCCTGATGTACTGTGGATCATCACTGATGTACTGTGGATCATCACTGATGTACTATAGTTCATCACTGATGTACTATGGGCCATCACTGGTGTACTATGGATCATCACTGGTGTACTATGGATCATCACTGATGTACTATGGACCATCCCTGATGTACTGTGGATCATCACTGATGTACTGTGGATCATCACTGATGTACTATGGATCATCACTGATGTACTGTGGATCATCACTGATGTACTACAGTTCATCACTGATGTACTATGGGCCATCACTGGTGTACTATGGATCATCACTGGTGTACTATGGATCATCACTGATGTACTATGGACCATCCCTGATGTACTGTGGATCATCACTGATGTACTATAGTTCATCACTGATGTACTATGGGCCATCACTGGTGTACTATGGATCATCACTGATGTACTATGGGCCATCACTGGTGTACTATGGATCATCACTGGTGTACTATGGATCATCACTGATGTACTTTGGACCATCCCTGATGTACTGTGGATCATCACTGATGTACTGTGGATCATCACTGATGTACTATGGATCATCACTGATGTACTATGGGCCATCACTGGTGTACTATGGGCCATCACTGGTGTACTATGGATCATCACTGGTGTACTATGGACCATCACTGATGTACTATGGACCATCACTGATATACTGTGGACCATCCCTGATGTACTGTGGATCATCACTGATGTACTGTGGATCATCACTGAAGTATTGTGGATCATCACTGATGTACTGTGGATCATCACTGATGTACTGTGTATCATAACTGATGTACTGTGGATCATCACTGATGTACTATAGATCATCACTGATGTACTATAGATCATCACTGATGTACTATGGACCATCACTGGTGTACTGTGGATCATCACTGGTGTACTATGGATCATCACTGATGTACTATGGACCATCCCTGATGTACTGTGGATCATCACTGATGTACTATGGATCATCACTGATGTACTGTGGATCATCACTGATGTACTATAGTTCATCACTGATGTACTATGGGCCATCACTGGTGTACTATGGATCATCACTGGTGTACTATGGATCATCACTGATGTACTATGGACCATCCCTGATGTACTGTGGATCATCACTGATATACTGTGGATCATCACTGATGTACTATGGATCATCACTGATGTACTGTGGATCATCACTGATGTACTATAGTTCATCACTGATGTACTATGGGCCATCACTGGTGTACTATGGATCATCACTGGTGTACTATGGATCATCACTGATGTACTATGGACCATCCCTGATGTACTGTGGATCATCACTGATGTACTATAGTTCATCATTGATGTACTATGGGCCATCACTGGTGTACTATGGATCATCACTGGTGTACTATGGATCATCACTGATGTACTATGGACCATCCCTGATGTACTGTGGATCATCACTGATGTACTGTGGATCATCACTGATGTACTGTGGATCATCACTGATGTACTAAAGTTCATCACTGATGTACTATGGGCCATCACTGGTGTACTATGGATCATCACTGGTGTACTGTGGATCATCACTGGTGTACTATGGACCATCCCTGATGTACTGTGGATCATCACTGATGTACTGTGGATCATCACTGATGTACTATAGTTCATCACTGATGTACTATGGGCCATCACTGGTGTACTATGGATCATCACTGGTGTACTATGGATCATCACTGATGTACTATGGACCATCCCTGATGTACTGTGGATCATCACTAATGTACTGTGGATCTTCACTGATGTACTATGGATCATCACTGATGTACTGTGGATCATCACTGATGTACTATAGTTCATCACTGATGTACTATGGATCATCACTGATGTACTATGGATCAACACTGATGTACTATGGACCATCCCTGATGTACTGTGGATCATCACTGATGTACTATAGTTCATCACTAATGTACTATGGGCCATCACTGGTGTACTATGGATCATCACTGGTGTACTATGGATCATCACTGATGTACTATAGATCATCACTGATGTACTATAGCTCATCACTGACGTACTATGGACCATCACTGATGTACTATAGATCATCACTGATGTACTATGGACCATCACTGGTGTACTATGGATCATCACTGGTGTACTGTGGATCATCACTGGTGTACTATGGACCATCCCTGATGTACTGTGGATCATCACTGATGTACTGTGGATCATCACTGATGTACTATAGTTCATCACTGATGTACTATGGGCCATCACTGGTGTACTATGGATCATCACTGGTGTACTATGGATCATCACTGATGTACTATGGACCATCCCTGATGTACTGTGGATCATCACTGATGTACTATGGATCATCACTGATGTACTGTGGATCATCACTGATGTACTATAGTTCATCACTGATGTACTATGGGCCATCACTGGTGTATTATGGATCATCACTGGTGTACTATGGATCATGACTGATGTACTATGGACCATCCCTGATGTACTGTGGATCATCTCTGATGTACTATAGTTCATCACTGATGTACTATGGGCCATCACTGGTGTACTATGGATCATCACTGGTGTACTATGGATCATCACTGATGTACTATGGACCATCCCTGATGTACTGTGGATCATCACTGATGTACTGTGGATCATCACTGATGTACTATGGATCATCACTGATGTACTATGGGCCATCACTGGTGTACTATGGGCCATCACTGGTGTACTATGGATCATCACTGGTGTACTATGGACCATCACTGATGTACTATGGACCATCACTGATGTACTATGGATCATCACTGATATACTGTGGACCATCACTGATGTACTGTGGACCATCCCTGATGTACTGTGGATCATCACTGAAGTATTGTGGATCATCACTGATGTACTGTGGATCATCACTGATGTACTGTGGATCATCACTAATGTACTGTGGATCATAACTGATGTACTGTGGATCATCACTGGTGTACTATGGACCATCCCTGATGTACTGTGGATCATCACTGATGTACTGTGGATCATCACTGATGTACTATGGATCATCACTGATGTACTATGGGCCATCACTGGTGTACTATGGATCATCACTGATGTACTATGGATCATCACTGATGTACTATGGACCATCACTGATGTACTATGGGCCATCACTGGTGTACTATGGATCATCACCGATGTACTGTGGACCATCCCTGATGTACTGTGGAACATCACTGATGTACTGTGGATCATCACTGATGTACTATGGATCATCACTGATGTACTATAGATCATCACTGATGTACTATAGATCATCACTGATGTACTATGGACCATCACTGATGTAATATAGATCATCACTGATGTACTATGGACCATCACTGGTGTACTATGGATCATCACTGGTGTACTGTGGATCATCACTGGTGTACTATGGACCATCCCTGATGTACTGTGGATCATCACTGATGTACTGTAGATCATCACTGATGTACTATAGTTCATCACTGATATACTGTGGGCCATCACTGGTGTACTATGGATCATCACTGGTGTACTATGGATCATCACTGATGTACTATGGACCATCCCTGATGTACTGTGGATCATCACTGATGTACTGTGGATCATCACTGATGTACTATGGATCATCACTGATGTACTGTGGATCATCACTGATGTACTATAGTTCATCACTGATGTACTATGGGCCATCACTGGTGTACTATGGATCATCACTGGTGTACTATGGATCATCACTGATGTACTATGGGCCATCACTGGTGTACTATGGATCATCACTGGTGTACTATGGATCATCACTGATGTACTATAGATCATCACTGATGTACTATAGCTCATCACTGATGTACTATGGACCATCACTGATGTACTATAGATCATCACTGATGTACTATGGACCATCACTGGTGTACTATGGATCATCACTGGTGTACTGTGGATCATCACTGGTGTACTATGGACCATCCCTGATGTACTGTGGATCATCACTGATGTACTGTGGATCATCACTGATGTACTATAGTTCATCACTGATGTACTATGGGCCATCACTGGTGTACTATGGATCATCACTGGTGTACTATGGATCATCACTGATGTACTATGGACCATCCCTGATGTACTGTGGATCATCACTGATGTACTGTGGATCATCACTGATGTACTATGGATCATCACTGATGTACTGTGGATCATCACTGATGTACTATAGTTCATCACTGATGTACTATGGGCCATCACTGGTGTACTATGGATCATCACTGGTGTACTATGGATCATCACTGATGTACTATGGACCATCCCTGATGTACTGTGGATCATCACTGATGTACTATAGTTCATCACTGATGTACTATGGGCCATCACTGGTGTACTATGGGCCATCACTGGTGTACTATGGATCATCACTGGTGTACTATGGACCATCACTGATGTACTATGGACCATCACTGATGTACTGTGGATCATCACTGATATACTGTGGACCATCCCTGATGTACTGTGGATCATCACTGATGTACTGTGGATCATCACTGAAGTATTGTGGATCATCACTGATGTACTGTGGATCATCACTGATGTACTGTGTATCATAACTGATGTACTGTGGATCATCACTGATGTACTATAGATCATCACTGATGTACTATAGATCATCACTGATGTACTATGGACCATCACTGATGTACTATAGATCATCACTGATGTACTATGGACCATCACTGGTGTACTATGGATCATCACTGGTGTACTGTGGATCATCACTGGTGTACTATGGACCATCCCTGATGTACTGTGGATCATCACTGATGTACTGTGGATCATCACTGATGTACTATAGTTCATCACTGATGTACTATGGGCCATCACTGGTGTACTATGGATCATCACTGGTGTACTATGGATCATCACTGGTGTACTATGGATCATCACTGATGTACTATGGACCATCCCTGATGTACTATGGACCATCACTGGTGTACTATGGATCATCACTGGTGTACTGTGGATCATCACTGGTGTACTATGGACCATCCCTGATGTACTGTGGATCATCACTGATGTACTGTGGATCATCACTGATGTACTATAGTTCATCACTGAAGTACTATGGGCCATCACTGGTGTACTATGGATCATCACTGGTGTACTATGGATCATCACTGATGTACTATGGACCATCCCTGATGTACTGTGGATCATCACTGATGTACTGTGGATCATCACTGATGTACTATGGATCATCACTGATGTACTGTGGATCATCACTGATGTACTATAGTTCATCACTGATGTACTATGGGCCATCACTGGTGTACTATGGATCATCACTGATGTACTATGGACCATCCCTGATGTACTGTGGATCATCACTGATGTACTATAGTTCATCACTGATGTACTATGGGCCATCACTGGTGTACTATGGATCATCACTGGTGTACTATGGATCATCACTGATGTACTATGGACCATCCCTGATGTACTGTGGATCATCACTGATGTACTGTGGATCATCACTGATGTACTATGGATCATCACTGATGTACTATGGGCCATCACTGGTGTACTATGGATCATCACTGGTGTACTATGGATCATCACTGGTGTACTATGGATCATCACTGGTGTACTATGGACCATCACTGATGTACTATGGACCATCACTGATGTACTATGGATCATCACTGATATACTGTGGACCATCCCTGATGTACTGTGGATCATCACTGATGTACTGTGGATCATCACTGAAGTATTGTGGATCATCACTGATGTACTGTGGATCATCACTGATGTACTGTGTATCATAACTGATGTACTGTGGATCATCACTGATGTACTATAGATCATCACTGATGTACTATAGATCATCACTGATGTACTATGGACCATCACTGATGTACTATAGATCATCACTGATGTACTATGGACCATCACTGGTGTACTATGGATCATCACTGGTGTACTGTGGATCATCACTGGTGTACTGTGGACCATCCCTGATGTACTGTGGATCATCACTGATGTACTGTGGATCATCACTGATGTACTATAGTTCATCACTGATGTACTATGGGCCATCACTGGTGTACTATGGATCATCACTGGTGTACTATGGATCATCACTGATGTACTATGGACCATCCCTGATGTACTGTGGATCATCACTGATGTACTGTGGATCATCACTGATGTACTATGGATCATCACTGATGTACTGTGGATCATCACTGATGTACTATAGTTCATCACTGATGTACTATGGGCCATCACTGGTGTACTATGGATCATCACTGATGTACTATGGATCATCACTGATGTACTATGGACCATCCCTGATGTACTGTGGATCATCACTGATGTACTATAGTTCATCACTGATGTACTATGGGCCATCACTGGTGTACTATGGATCATCACTGGTGTACTATGGATCATCAGTGATGTACTATAGATCATCACTGATGTACTATAGCTCATCACTGATGTACTATGGACCATCACTGATGTACTATAGATCATCACTGATGTACTATGGACCATCACTGGTGTACTATGGATCATCACTGGTGTACTGTGGATCATCACTGGTGTACTATGGACCATCCCTGATGTACTGTGGATCATCACTGATGTACTGTGGATCATCACTGATGTACTATAGTTCATCACTGATGTACTATGGGCCATCACTGGTGTACTATGGATCATCACTGGTGTACTATGGATCATCACTGATGTACTATGGACCATCCCTGATGTACTGTGGATCATCTCTGATGTACTATAGTTCATCACTGATGTACTATGGGCCATCACTGGTGTACTATGGATCATCACTGGTGTACTATGGATCATCACTGATGTACTATGGACCATCCCTGATGTACTGTGGATCATCACTGATGTACTGTGGATCATCACTGATGTACTATGGATCATCACTGATGTACTATGGGCCATCACTGGTGTACTATGGGCCATCACTGGTGTACTATGGATCATCACTGGTGTACTATGGACCATCACTGATGTACTATGGACCATCACTGATGTACTATGGATCATCACTGATATACTGTGGACCATCACTGATGTACTGTGGACCATCCCTGATGTACTGTGGATCATCACTGAAGTATTGTGGATCATCACTGATGTACTGTGGATCATCACTGATGTACTGTGGATCATCACTAATGTACTGTGGATCATAACTGATGTACTGTGGATCATCACTGGTGTACTATGGACCATCCCTGATGTACTGTGGATCATCACTGATGTACTGTGGATCATCACTGATGTACTATAGTTCATCACTGATGTACTATGGGCCATCACTGGTGTACTATGGATCATCACTGGTGTACTATGGATCATCACTGATGTACTATGGACCATCCCTGATGTACTGTGGATCATCACTGATGTACTGTGGATCATCACTGATGTACTATGGATCATCACTGATGTACTATGGGCCATCACTGGTGTACTATGGATCATCACTGATGTACTATGGATCATCACTGATGTACTATGGACCATCACTGATGTACTATGGGCCATCACTGGTGTACTATGGATCATCACCGATGTACTGTGGACCATCCCTGATGTACTGTGGAACATCACTGATGTACTGTGGATCATCACTGATGTACTATGGATCATCACTGATGTACTATAGATCATCACTGATGTACTATAGATCATCACTGATGTACTATGGACCATCACTGATGTAATATAGATCATCACTGATGTACTATGGACCATCACTGGTGTACTATGGATCATCACTGGTGTACTGTGGATCATCACTGGTGTACTATGGACCATCCCTGATGTACTGTGGATCATCACTGATGTACTGTAGATCATCACTGATGTACTATAGTTCATCACTGATATACTGTGGGCCATCACTGGTGTACTATGGATCATCACTGGTGTACTATGGATCATCACTGATGTACTATGGACCATCCCTGATGTACTGTGGATCATCACTGATGTACTGTGGATCATCACTGATGTACTATGGATCATCACTGATGTACTGTGGATCATCACTGATGTACTATAGTTCATCACTGATGTACTATGGGCCATCACTGGTGTACTATGGATCATCACTGGTGTACTATGGATCATCACTGATGTACTATGGGCCATCACTGGTGTACTATGGATCATCACTGGTGTACTATGGATCATCACTGATGTACTATAGATCATCACTGATGTACTATAGCTCATCACTGATGTACTATGGACCATCACTGATGTACTATAGATCTTCACTGATGTACTATGGACCATCACTGGTGTACTATGGATCATCACTGGTGTACTGTGGATCATCACTGGTGTACTAGGGACCATCCCTGATGTACTGTGGATCATCACTGATGTACTGTGGATCATCACTGATGTACTATAGTTCATCACTGATGTACTATGGGCCATCACTGGTGTACTATGGATCATCACTGGTGTACTATGGATCATCACTGATGTACTATGGACCATCCCTGATGTACTGTGGATCATCACTGATGTACTGTGGATCATCACTGATGTACTATGTATCATCACTGATGTACTGTGGATCATCACTGATGTACTATAGTTCATCACTGATGTACTATGGGCCATCACTGGTGTACTATGGATCATCACTGGTGTACTATGGATCATCACTGATGTACTATGGACCATCCCTGATGTACTGTGGATCATCACTGATGTACTATAGTTCATCACTGATGTACTATGGGCCATCACTGGTGTACTATGGGCCATCACTGGTGTACTATGGATCATCACTGGTGTACTATGGACCATCACTGATGTACTATGGACCATCACTGATGTACTGTGGATCATCACTGATATACTGTGGACCATCCCTGATGTACTGTGGATCATCACTGATGTACTGTGGATCATCACTGAAGTATTGTGGATCATCACTGATGTACTGTGGATCATCACTGATGTACTGTGTATCATAACTGATGTACTGTGGATCATCACTGATGTACTATAGATCATCACTGATGTACTATAGATCATCACTGATGTACTATGGACCATCACTGATGTACTATAGATCATCACTGATGTACTATGGACCATCACTGGTGTACTATGGATCATCACTGGTGTACTGTGGATCATCACTGGTGTACTATGGACCATCCCTGATGTACTGTGGATCATCACTGATGTACTGTGGATCATCACTGATGTACTATAGTTCATCACTGATGTACTATGGGCCATCACTGGTGTACTATGGATCATCACTGGTGTACTATGGATCATCACTGGTGTACTATGGATCATCACTGATGTACTATGGACCATCCCTGATGTACTATGGACCATCACTGGTGTACTATGGATCATCACTGGTGTACTGTGGATCATCACTGGTGTACTATGGACCATCCCTGATGTACTGTGGATCATCACTGATGTACTGTGGATCATCACTGATGTACTATAGTTCATCACTGAAGTACTATGGGCCATCACTGGTGTACTATGGATCATCACTGGTGTACTATGGATCATCACTGATGTACTATGGACCATCCCTGATGTACTGTGGATCATCACTGATGTACTGTGGATCATCACTGATGTACTATGGATCATCACTGATGTACTGTGGATCATCACTGATGTACTATAGTTCATCACTGATGTACTATGGGCCATCACTGGTGTACTATGGATCATCACTGGTGTACTATGGATCATCACTGATGTACTATGGACCATCCCTGATGTACTGTGGATCATCACTGATGTACTATAGTTCATCACTGATGTACTATGGGCCATCACTGGTGTACTATGGATCATCACTGGTGTACTATGGATCATCACTGATGTACTATGGACCATCCCTGATGTACTGTGGATCATCACTGATGTACTGTGGATCATCACTGATGTACTATGGATCATCACTGATGTACTATGGGCCATCACTGGTGTACTATGGATCATCACTGGTGTACTATGGATCATCACTGGTGTACTATGGATCATCACTGGTGTACTATGGACCATCACTGATGTACTATGGACCATCACTGATGTACTATGGATCATCACTGATATACTGTGGACCATCCCTGATGTACTGTGGATCATCACTGATGTACTGTGGATCATCACTGAAGTATTGTGGATCATCACTGATGTACTGTGGATCATCACTGATGTACTGTGGATCATCACTGATGTACTATAGATCATCACTGATGTACTATAGATCATCACTGATGTACTATGGACCATCACTGATGTACTATAGATCATCACTGATGTACTATGGACCATCACTGGTGTACTATGGATCATCACTGGTGTACTGTGGATCATCACTGGTGTACTGTGGACCATCCCTGATGTACTGTGGATCATCACTGATGTACTGTGGATCATCACTGATGTACTATAGTTCATCACTGATGTACTATGGGCCATCACTGGTGTACTATGGATCATCACTGGTGTACTATGGATCATCACTGATGTACTATGGACCATCCCTGATGTACTGTGGATCATCACTGATGTACTGTGGATCATCACTGATGTACTATGGATCATCACTGATGTACTGTGGATCATCACTGATGTACTATAGTTCATCACTGATGTACTATGGGCCATCACTGGTGTACTATGGATCATCACTGATGTACTATGGATCATCACTGATGTACTATGGACCATCCCTGATGTACTGTGGATCATCACTGATGTACTATAGTTCATCACTGATGTACTATGGGCCATCACTGGTGTACTATGGATCATCACTGGTGTACTATGGATCATCAGTGATGTACTATAGATCATCACTGATGTACTATAGCTCATCACTGATGTACTATGGACCATCACTGATGTACTATAGATCATCACTGATGTACTATGGACCATCACTGGTGTACTATGGATCATCACTGGTGTACTGTGGATCATCACTGGTGTACTATGGACCATCCCTGATGTACTGTGGATCATCACTGATGTACTGTGGATCATCACTGATGTACTATAGTTCATCACTGATGTACTATGGGCCATCACTGGTGTACTATGGATCATCACTGGTGTACTATGGATCATCACTGATGTACTATGGACCATCCCTGATGTACTGTGGATCATCACTGATGTACTGTGGATCATCACTGATGTACTATGGATCATCACTGATGTACTGTGGATCATCACTGATGTACTATAGTTCATCACTGATGTACTATGGGCCATCACTGGTGTACTATGGATCATCACTGGTGTACTATGGATCATCACTGATGTACTATGGACCATCCCTGATGTACTGTGGATCATCACTGATGTACTATAGTTCATCACTGATGTACTATGGGCCATCACTGGTGTACTATGGATCATCACTGGTGTACTATGGATCATCACTGATGTACTATGGACCATCCCTGATGTACTGTGGATCATCACTGATGTACTGTGGATCATCACTGATGTACTATGGATCATCACTGATGTACTATGGGCCATCACTGGTGTACTATGGGCCATCACTGGTGTACTATGGATCATCACTGGTGTACTATGGACCATCACTGATGTACTATGGACCATCACTGATGTACTATGGATCATCACTGATATACTGTGGACCATCCCTGATGTACTGAGGATCATCACTGATGTACTATGGATCATCACTGATGTACCTTGGATCATCACTGATGTACTGTGGATCATCACTGATGTACTGTGGATCATCACTGATGTACTATAGATCATCACTGTAGTACTATGGGCCATGACTGGTGTACTATGGATCATCACTGATGTACTATGGATCATCACTGATGTATTATGGATCATCACTGATGTACTATGAGCCATCACTGATGTACTATGGATCATCACTGGTGTACTATGGATCATCACTGATGTACTATGAGCCATCACTGATGTACTATGGATCATCACTGGTGTACTATGGATCATCACTGATGTACTATGGATCATCACTGATGTACTATGAGCCATCACTCATGTACTATGGGCCATCCCTGGTGTACTATGGATCATCACTGATGTACTGTGGATCATCACTGATGTACTATGGGACATCACTGGTGTACTATGGGCCATCACTGGTGTACTATGGATCATCACTGGTGTACTATGGGCCATCACTGGTGTACTATGGGCCATCACTGGTGTACTATGGATCATCACTGGTGTACTATGGACCATCACTGATGTACTATGGCTCATCACTGATATACTGTGGATCATCCCTGATATACTGTGGATCATCCCTGATGTACTGTGGATCATCACTGATCTACTGTGGGCCATCACAGGTGTACTGTGGGCCATCACAGGTGTACTATGGAGCATCACTGATGTACTATGGATCATCACTGGTGTACTATGGATCATCACTGGTGTACTATGGATCATCACTGATGTACTGTGGACCATCCCTGATGTACTATAGATCATCACTGATGTACTGTGGATCATCACTGATGTACTATGGGCCATCACTGGTGTACTATGGGCCATCACTGGTGTACTATGGATCATCACTGGATTACTATGGATCATCCCTGGTGTACTATGGACCATCACTGATGTGCTTTGGGCCATCACTGGTGTACTATGGATCATCACTGATGTACTGTGGACCATCCCTGATGTACTGTGGATCATCACTGATGTACTATGGACCATCACTGGTGTACTATGGACCATCACTGGTGTACTATGGATCATTACTGATGTACTGTGGATCATCACTGATGTACTGTGGGCCATCACTGATGTACTATGGATCATCACTGATATACTGTGGACCATCCCTGATGTATTGTGGATCATCACTGATGTACTGTGGATCATCACTGATGTACTATAGATCATCACTGAAGTACTATGGGCCATCACTGGTGTACTATGGATCATCACTGGTGTACTATGGGCCATCACTGGTGTACTATGGATCATCACTGATGTACTATGGATCATCACTGATGTACTATGGATCATGACTGGTTTACTATGGATCATCACTGATGTACTGTGGACCATCCCTGATGTCCTGTGGATCATCACTGATGTACTGTGGATCATCACTGATGTACTGTGGATCATCATTGATGTACTGAGGATCATCACTGATGTACTATGGATCATCACTGATGTACCGTGGATCATCACTGATGTACTGTGGATCATCACTGATGTACTGTGGATCATCACTGATGTACTATAGATCATCACTGAAGTACTATGGGCCATCACTGGTGTACTATGGATCATCACTGATGTATTATGGATCATCACTGATGTACTATGAGCCATCACTGATGTACTATGGATCATCACTGGTGTACTATGGATCATCACTGATGTACTATGGATCATCACTGATGTACTATGAGCCATCACTGATGTACTATGGATCATCACTGGTGTACTATGGATCAACACTGATGTACTATGGATCATCACTGATGTACTATGAGCCATCACTGATGTACTATGGGCCATCCCTGGTGTACTATGGATCATCACTGATGTACTGTGGATCATCACTGATGTACTATGGGACATCACTGGTATACTATGGGCCATCTCTGGTGTACTATGGATCATCACTGGTGTACTATGGGCCATCACTGGTGAACTATGGATCATCACTGGTGTACTATGGACCATCACTGATTTACTATGGACCATCACGGATGTACTGTGGATCATCACTGATGTACTGTGGGTCATCCCTGGTGTACTATGGATCATCACTGGTGTAATATGGATCATCACTGATGTACTATGGGCCATCACTGATGTACTATGGATCATCACTGATGTACTGTGGACCATCCCTGATGTACTGTGGATCATCACTGATGTACTATGGACCATCCCTGATGTACTATGGACCATCCCTGATGTACTGTGAATCATCACTGGTGTGCTGTAGATCATCACTGATGTACTATAGATCATCACTGATGTACTGTGGATCATCACTGATGTACTATGGGCCATCACTGGTGTACTATGGGCCATCACTGGTGTACTATGGATCATCACTGATGTACTGTGGATCATCCCTGATGTACTGTGGGCCATCACTGATGTACTATGGATCATCACTGATGTACTATGGATCATGACTGGTGTACTATGGATCATCACTGATGTACTGTGGACCATCCCTGATGTACTGTGGATCATCACTGATGTACTGTGGATCATCACTAATGTACTTTGGATCATCACTGATGTACTGTGGATCATCACTAATGTACTGTGGATCATCACTGATGTACTATGGATCATCCCTGATGTACTATGGACCATCCCTGATGTACTGTGGATCATCACTGATGTACTATAGATCATCACTGATGTACTATGGGCCATCACTGGTGTACTATGGATCATCACTGGTGTACTATGGATCATCACTGATGTACTATGGACCATCCCTGATGTACTGTGGATCATCACTGATGTACTGTGGATCATCACTGATGTACTATGGATCATCACTGATGTACTGTGGATCATCACTGATGTACTATAGTTCATCACTGATGTACTATGGGCCATCACTGGTGTACTATGGATCATCACTGGTGTACTATGGATCATCACTGATGTACTATGGACCATCCCTGATGTACTGTGGATCATCACTGATGTACTATAGTTCATCACTGATGTACTATGGGCCATCACTGGTGTACTATGGATCATCACTGGTGTACTATGGATCATCACTGATGTACTATGGACCATCCCTGATGTACTGTGGATCATCACTGATGTACTGTGGATCATCACTGGTGTACTATGGATCATCACTGATGTACTATGGGCCATCACTGGTGTACTATGGGCCATCACTGGTGTACTATGGATCATCACTGATGTACTGTGGATCATCGCTGATGTACTATGGGCCATCACTGGTGTACTATGGGCCATCACTGGTGTACTATGGATCATCACTGATCTACTATGGATCATCACTGATGTACTATGGACCATCACTGATGTACTATGGGCCATCACTGGTGTACTATGGATCATCACCAATGTACTGTGGACCATCCCTGATGTACTGTGGACCATCACTGATGTACTGTGGATCATCACTGATGTACTATGGATCATCACTGATGTACTATAGATCACCACTGATGTACTATAGATCATCACTGATGTACTATGGACCATCACTGATGTACTATAGATCATCACTGATGTACTATGGACCATCACTGGTGTACTATGGATCATCACTGGTGTACTGTGGATCATCACTGGTGTACTATGGACCATCCCTGATGTACTGTGGATCATCACTGATGTACTGTGGATCATCACTGATGTACTATAGTTCATCACTGATGTACTATGGGCCATCACTGGTGTACTATGGATCATCACTGGTGTACTATGGATCATCACTGATGTACTATGGACCATCCCTGATGTACTGTGGATCATCACTAATGTACTGTGGATCTTCACTGATGTACTATGGATCATCACTGATGTACTGTGGATCATCACTGATGTACTATAGTTCATCACTGATGTACTATGGGCCATCACTGGTGTACTATGGATCATCACTGATGTACTATGGATCATCACTGATGTACTATGGACCATCCCTGATGTACTGTGGATCATCACTGATGTACTATAGTTCATCACTGATGTACTATGGGCCATCACTGGTGTACTATGGATCATCACTGGTGTACTATGGATCATCACTGATGTACTATAGATCATCACTGATGTACTATAGATCATCACTGATGTACTATGGACCATCACTGATGTACTATAGATCATCACTGATGTACTATGGACCATCACTGGTGTACTATGGATCATCACTGGTGTACTGTGGATCATCACTGGTGTACTATGGACCATCCCTGATGTACTGTGGATCATCACTGATGTACTGTGGATCATCACTGATGTACTATAGTTCATCACTGATGTACTATGGGCCATCACTGGTGTACTATGGATCATCACTGGTGTACTATGGATCATCACTGATGTACTATGGACCATCCCTGATGTACTGTGGATCATCACTAATGTACTGTGGATCTTCACTGATGTACTATGGATCATCACTGATGTACTGTGGATCATCACTGATGTACTATAGTTCATCACTGATGTACTATGGGCCATCACTGGTGTACTATGGATCATCACTGATGTACTATGGATCATCACTGATGTACTATGGACCATCCCTGATGTACTGTGGATCATCACTGATGTACTATAGTTCATCACTGATGTACTATGGGCCATCACTGGTGTACTATGGATCATCACTGGTGTACTATGGATCATCACTGATGTACTATAGATCATCACTGATGTACTATAGCTCATCACTGACGTACTATGGACCATCACTGATGTACTATAGATCATCACTGATGTACTATGGACCATCACTGGTGTACTATGGATCATCACTGGTGTACTGTGGATCATCACTGGTGTACTATGGACCATCCCTGATGTACTGTGGATCATCACTGATGTACTGTGGATCATCACTGATGTACTATAGTTCATCACTGATGTATTATGGGCCATCACTGGTGTACTATGGATCATCACTGGTGTACTATGGATCATCACTGATGTACTATGGACCATCCCTGATGTACTGTGGATCATCACTGATGTACTGTGGATCATCACTGATGTACTATGGATCATCACTGATGTACTGTGGATCATCACTGATGTACTATAGTTCATCACTGATGTACTATGGGCCATCACTGGTGTACTATGGATCATCACTGGTGTACTATGGATCATCACTGATGTACTATGGACCATCCCTGATGTACTGTGGATCATCACTGATGTACTATAGTTCATCACTGATGTACTATGGGCCATCACTGGTGTACTATGGATCATCACTGGTGTACTATGGATCATCACTGATGTACTATGGACCATCCCTGATGTACTGTGGATCATCACTGATGTACTGTGGATCATCACTGATGTACTATGGATCATCACTGATGTACTATGGGCCATCACTGGTGTACTATGGGCCATCACTGGTGTACTATGGATCATCACTGGTGTACTATGGACCATCACTGATGTACTATGGACCATCACTGATGTACTATGGATCATCACTGATATACTGTGGACCATCCCTGATGTACTGTGGATCATCACTGATCTACTGTGGATCATCACTGAAGTATTGTGGATCATCACTGATGTACTGTGGATCATCACTGATGTACTGTGTATCATAACTGATGTACTGTGGATCATCACTGATGTACTATAGATCATCACTGATGTACTATAGATCATCACTGATGTACTATGGACCATCACTGGTGTACTGTGGATCATCACTGGTGTACTATGGACCATCCCTGATGTACTGTGGATCATCACTGATGTACTGTGGATCATCACTGATGTACTATAGTTCATCACTGATGTACTATGGGCCATCACTGGTGTACTATGGATCATCACTGGTGTACTATGGATCATCACTGATGTACTATGGACCATCCCTGATGTACTGTGGATCATCACTGATGTACTATGGATCATCACTGATGTACTGTGGATCATCACTGATGTACTATAGTTCATCACTGATGTACTATGGGCCATCACTGGTGTACTATGGATCATCACTGGTATACTATGGATCATGACTGATGTACTATGGACCATCCCTGATGTACTGTGGATCATCTCTGATGTACTATAGTTCATCACTGATGTACTATGGGCCATCACTGGTGTACTATGGATCATCACTGGTGTACTATGGATCATCACTGATGTACTATGGACCATCCCTGATGTACTGTGGATCATCACTGATGTACTGTGGATCATCACTGATGTACTATGGATCATCACTGATGTACTATGGGCCATCACTGGTGTACTATGGGCCATCACTGGTGTACTATGGATCATCACTGGTGTAACTATGGACCATCACTGATGTACTATGGACCATCACTGATGTACTATGGATCATCACTGATATACTGTGGACCATCACTGATGTACTGTGGACCATCCCTGATGTACTGTGGATCATCACTGAAGTATTGTGGATCATCACTGATGTACTGTGGATCATCACTGATGTACTGTGGATCATCACTAATGTACTGTGGATCATAACTGATGTACTGTGGATCATCACTGGTGTACTATGGACCATCCCTGATGTACTGTGGATCATCACTGATGTACTGTGGATCATCACTGATGTACTATAGTTCATCACTGATGTACTATGGGCCATCACTGGTGTACTATGGATCATCACTGGTGTACTATGGATCATCACTGATGTACTATGGACCATCCCTGATGTACTGTGGATCATCACTGATGTACTGTGGATCATCACTGATGTACTATGGATCATCACTGATGTACTATGGGCCATCACTGGTGTACTATGGATCATCACTGATGTACTATGGATCATCACTGGTGTACTATGGATCATCACTGATGTACTATGGACCATCACTGATGTACTATAGATCATCACTGATGTACTATGGACCATCACTGGTGTACTATGGATCATCACTGGTGTACTGTGGATCATCACTGGTGTACTATGGACCATCCCTGATGTACTGTGGATCATCACTGATGTACTGTGGATCATCACTGATGTACTATAGTTCATCACTGATGTACTATGGGCCATCACTGGTGTACTATGGATCATCACTGGTGTACTATGGATCATCACTGATGTACTATGGACCATCCCTGATGTACTGTGGATCATCACTGATGTACTGTGGATCATCACTGATGTACTATGGATCATCACTGATGTACTGTGGATCATCACTGATGTACTATAGTTCATCACTGATGTACTATGGGCCATCACTGGTGTACTATGGATCATCACTGGTGTACTATGGATCATCACTGATGTACTATGGACCATCCCTGATGCACTGTGGATCATCACTGATGTACTATAGTTCATCACTGATGTACTATGGGCCATCACTGGTGTACTATGGGCCATCACTGGTGTACTATGGATCATCACTGGTGTACTATGGACCATCACTGATGTACTATGGACCATCACTGATGTACTGTGGATCATCACTGATATACTGTGGACCATCCCTGATGTACTGTGGATCATCACTGATGTACTGTGGATCATCACTGAAGTATTGTGGATCATCACTGATGTACTGTGGATCATCACTGATGTACTGTGTATCATAACTGATGTACTGTGGATCATCACTGATGTACTATAGATCATCACTGATGTACTATAGATCATCACTGATGTACTATGGACCATCACTGATGTACTATAGATCATCACTGATGTACTATGGACCATCACTGGTGTACTATGGATCATCACTGGTGTACTGTGGATCATCACTGGTGTACTATGGACCATCCCTGATGTACTGTGGATCATCACTGATGTACTGTGGATCATCACTGATGTACTATAGTTCATCACTGATGTACTATGGGCCATCACTGGTGTACTATGGATCATCACTGGTGTACTATGGATCATCACTGATGTACTATGGACCATCCCTGATGTACTATGGACCATCACTGGTGTACTATGGATCATCACTGGTGTACTGTGGATCATCACTGGTGTACTATGGACCATCCCTGATGTACTGTGGATCATCACTGATGTACTGTGGATCATAACTGATGTACTATAGTTCATCACTGAAGTACTATGGGCCATCACTGGTGTACTATGGATCATCACTGGTGTACTATGGATCATCACTAATGTACTATGGACCATCCCTGATGTACTGTGGATCATCACTGATGTACTGTGGATCATCACTGATGTACTATGGATCATCACTGATGTACTGTGGATCATCACCGATGTACTATAGTTCATCACTGATGTACTATGGGCCATCACTGGTGTACTATGGATCATCACTGGTGTACTATGGATCATCACTGATGTACTATGGACCATCCCTGATGTACTGTGGATCATCACTGATGTACTATAGTTCATCACTGATGTACTATGGGCCATCACTGGTGTACTATGGATCATCACTGGTGTACTATGGATCATCACTGATGTACTATGGACCATCCCTGATGTACTGTGGATCATCACTGATGTACTGTGGATCATCACTGATGTACTATGGATCATCACTGATGTACTATGGGCCATCACTGGTGTACTATGGGCCATCACTGGTGTACTATGGATCATCACTGGTGTACTATAGATCATCACTGGTGTACTATGGACCATCACTGATGTACTATGGACCATCACTGATGTACTATGGATCATCACTGATATACTGTGGACCATCCCTGATGTACTGTGGATCATCACTGATGTACTGTGGATCATCACTGAAGTATTGTGGATCATCACTGATGTACTCTGGATCATTACTGATGTACTGTGTATCATAACTGATGTACTGTGGATCATCACTGATGTACTATAGATCATCACTGATGTACTATGGACCATCACTGATGTACTATAGATCATCACTGATGTACTATGGACCATCACTGGTGTACTATGGATCATCACTGGTGTACTGTGGATCATCACTGGTGTACTATGGACCATCCCTGATGTACTGTGGATCATCACTGATGTACTGTGGATCATCACTGATGTACTATAGTTCATCACTGATGTACTATGGGCCATCACTGGTGTACTATGGATCATCACTGGTGTACTATGGATCATCACTGATGTACTATGGACCATCCCTGATGTACTGTGGATCATCACTGATGTACTATGGATCATCACTGATGTACAGTGGATCATCACTGATGTACTATGGGCCATCACTGGTGTACTATGGGCCATCACTGGTGTACTATGGATCATCACTGATCTACTATGGATCATCACTGATGTACTATGGACCATCACTGATGTACTATGGGCCATCACTGGTGTACTATGGATCATCACCGATGTACTGTGGACCATCCCTGATGTACTGTGAACCATCACTGATGTACTGTGGATCATCACTGATGTACTATGGATCATCACTGATGTACTATAGATCATCACTGATGTACTATAGATCATCACTGATGTACTATGGACCATCACTGATGTACTATAGATCATCACTGATGTACTATGGACCATCACTGGTGTACTATGGATCATCACTGGTGTACTGTGGATCATCACTGGTGTACTATGGACCATCCCTGATGTACTGTGGATCATCACTGATGTACTGTGGATCATCACTGATGTACTATAGTTCATCACTGATGTACTATGGGCCATCACTGGTGTACTATGGATCATCACTGGTGTACTATGGATCATCACTGATGTACTATGGACCATCCCTGATGTACTGTGGATCATCACTGATGTACTGTGGATCATCACTGATGTACTATGGATCATCACTGATGTACTGTGGATCATCACTGATGTACTATAGTTCATCACTGATGTACTATGGGCCATCACTGGTGTACTATGGATCATCACTGATGTACTATGGATCATCACTGATGTACTATGGACCATCCCTGATGTACTGTGGATCATCACTGATGTACTATAGTTCATCACTGATGTACTATGGGCCATCACTGGTGTACTATGGATCATCACTGGTGTACTATGGATCATCAGTGATGTACTATAGATCATCACTGATGTACTATAGCTCATCACTGATGTACTATGGACCATCACTGATGTACTATAGATCATCACTGATGTACTATGGACCATCACTGGTGTACTATGGATCATCACTGGTGTACTGTGGATCATCACTGGTGTACTATGGACCATCCCTGATGTACTGTGGATCATCACTGATGTACTGTGGATCATCACTGATGTACTATAGTTCATCACTGATGTACTATGGGCCATCACTGGTGTACTATGGATCATCACTGGTGTACTATGGATCATCACTGATGTACTATGGACCATCCCTGATGTACTGTGGATCATCACTGATGTACTGTGGATCATCACTGATGTACTATGGATCATCACTGATGTACTGTGGATCATCACTGATGTACTACAGTTCATCACTGATGTACTATGGGCCATCACTGGTGTACTATGGATCATCACTGGTGTACTATGGATCATCACTGATGTACTATGGACCATCCCTGATGTACTGTGGATCATCACTGATGTACTATAGTTCATCACTGATGTACTATGGGCCATCACTGGTGTACTATGGATCATCACTGATGTACTATGGGCCATCACTGGTGTACTATGGATCATCACTGGTGTACTATGGATCATCACTGATGTACTTTGGACCATCCCTGATGTACTGTGGATCATCACTGATGTACTGTGGATCATCACTGATGTACTATGGATCATCACTGATGTACTATGGGCCATCACTGGTGTACTATGGGCCATCACTGGTGTACTATGGATCATCACTGGTGTACTATGGACCATCACTGATGTACTATGGACCATCACTGATATACTGTGGACCATCCCTGATGTACTGTGGATCATCACTGATGTACTGTGGATCATCACTGAAGTATTGTGGATCATCACTGATGTACTGTGGATCATCACTGATGTACTGTGTATCATAACTGATGTACTGTGGATCATCACTGATGTACTATAGATCATCACTGATGTACTATAGATCATCACTGATGTACTATGGACCATCACTGGTGTACTGTGGATCATCACTGGTGTACTATGGATCATCACTGATGTACTATGGACCATCCCTGATGTACTGTGGATCATCACTGATGTACTATGGATCATCACTGATGTACTGTGGATCATCACTGATGTACTATAGTTCATCACTGATGTACTATGGGCCATCACTGGTGTACTATGGATCATCACTGGTGTACTATGGATCATCACTGATGTACTATGGACCATCCCTGATGTACTGTGGATCATCACTGATATACTGTGGATCATCACTGATGTACTATGGATCATCACTGATGTACTGTGGATCATCACTGATGTACTATAGTTCATCACTGATGTACTATGGGCCATCACTGGTGTACTATGGATCATCACTGGTGTACTATGGATCATCACTGATGTACTATGGACCATCCCTGATGTACTGTGGATCATCACTGATGTACTATAGTTCATCATTGATGTACTATGGGCCATCACTGGTGTACTATGGATCATCACTGGTGTACTATGGATCATCACTGATGTACTATGGACCATCCCTGATGTACTGTGGATCATCACTGATGTACTGTGGATCATCACTGATGTACTATGGATCATCACTGATGTACTATGGGCCATCACTGGTGTACTATGGGCCATCACTGGTGTACTATAGATCATCACTGGTGTACTATGGACCATCACTGATGTACTATGGATCATCACTGATATACTGTGGACCATCCCTGATGTACTGTGGATCATCACTGATGTACTGTGGATCATCACTGATGTACTGTGTATCATCACTGATGTACTGTGGATCATCACTGATGTACTGTGTGTCATAACTGATGTACTGTGGATCATCACTGATGTACTATAGATCATCACTGATGTACTATGGACCATCACTGATGTACTATAGATCATCACTGATGTACTATGGACCATCACTGGTGTACTATGGATCATCACTGGTGTACTGTGGATCATCACTGGTGTACTATGGACCATCCCTGATGTACTGTGGATCATCACTGATGTACTGTGGATCATCACTGATGTACTATAGTTCATCACTGATGTACTATAGGCCATCACTGGTGTACTATGGATCATCACTGGTGTACTATGGATCATCACTGATGTACTATGGACCATCCCTGATGTACTGTGGATCATCACTGATGTACTGTGGATCATCACTGATGTACTATGGATCATCACTGATGTACTGTGGATCATCACTGATGTACTATTGTTCATCACTGATGTACTATGGGCCATCACTGGTGTACTATGGATCATCACTGGTGTACTATGGATCATCACTGATGTACTATGGACCATCCCTGATGTACTGTGGATCATCACTGATGTACTATAGTTCATCACTGATGTACTATGGGCCATCACTGGTGTACTATGGATCATCACTGGTGTACTATGGATCATCACTGATGTACTATGGACCATCCCTGATGTACTGTGGATCATCACTGATGTACTGTGGATCATCACTGATGTACTATGGATCATCACTGATGTACTATGGGCCATCACTGGTGTACTATGGGCCATCACTGGTGTACTATGGATCATCACTGGTGTACTATGGACCATCACTGATGTACTATGGACCATCACTGATGTACTATGGATCATCACTGATATACTGTGGACCATCCCTGATGTACTGTGGATCATCACTGATGTACTGTGGATCATCACTGAAGTATTGTGGATCATCACTGATGTACTGTGGATCATCACTAATGTACTGGGGATCATAACTGATGTACTGTAGATCATCACTGATGTACTATAGATCATCACTGGTGTACTATGTATATAGATCATCACTGATGTACTATGGACCATCACTGATGTACTATAGATCATCACTGATGTACTATGGACCATCACTGGTGTACTATGGATCATCACTGGTGTACTGTGGATCATCACTGGTGTACTATGGACCATCCCTGATGTACTGTGGATCATCACTGATGTACTGTGGATCATCACTGATGTACTATAGTTCATCACTGATGTACTATGGGCCATCACTGGTGTACTATGGATCATCACTGATGTACTATGGACCATCCCTGATGTACTGTGGATCATCACTGATGTACTATAGTTCATCACTGATGTACTATGGGCCATCACTGGTGTACTATGGATCATCACTGGTGTACTATGGATCATCACTGATGTACTATAGATCATCACTCATGTACTATAGCTCATCACTGATGTACTATGGACCATCACTGATGTACTATAGATCATCACTGATGTACTATGGACCATCACTGGTGTACTATGAATCATCACTGGTGTACTGTGGATCATCACTGGTGTACTGTGGATCATCACTGATGTACTGTGGATCATCACTGATGTACTATAGTTCATCACTGATGTACTATGGGCCATCACTGGTGTACTATGGATCATCACTGGTGTACTATGGATCATCACTGATGTACTATGGACCATCCCTGATGTACTGTGGATCATCACTGATATACTGTGGATCATCACTGATGTACTATGGATCATCACTGATGTACTGTGGATCATCACTGATGTACTATAGTTCATCACTGATGTACTATGGGCCATCACTGGTGTACTATGGATCATCACTGGTGTACTATGGATCATCACTGATGTACTATGGACCATCCCTGATGTACTGTGGATCATCACTGATGTACTATAGTTCATCACTGATGTACTATGGGCCATCACTGGTGTACTATGGATCATCACTGGTGTACTATGGATCATCACTGATGTACTATGGACCATCCCTGATGTACTGTGGATCATCACTGATGTACTGTGGATCATCACTGATGTACTATGGATCATCACTGATGTACTATGGGCCATCACTGGTGTACTATGGGCCATCACTGGTGTACTATAGATCATCACTGGTGTACTATGGACCATCACTGATGTACTATGGATCATCACTGATATACTGTGGACCATCCCTGATGTACTGTGGATCATCACTGATGTACTGTGGATCATCACTGAAGTATTGTGGATCATCACTGATGTACTGTGGATCATCACTGATGTACTGTGTATCATAACTGATGTACTGTGGATCATCACTGATGTACTATAGATCATCACTGATGTACTATGGACCATCACTGATGTACTATAGATCATCACTGATGTACTATGGACCATCACTGGTGTACTATGAATCATCACTGGTGTACTGTGGATCATCACTGGTGTACTATGGACCATCCCTGATGTACTGTGGATCATCACTGATGTACTGTGGATCATCACTGATGTACTATAGTTCATCACTGATGTACTATGGGCCATCACTGGTGTACTATGGATCATCAATGGTGTACTATGGATCATCACTGATGTACTATGGACCATCCCTGATGTACTGTGGATCATCACTGATGTACTGTGGATCATCACTGATGTACTATGGATCATCACTGATGTACTATGGATCATCACTGATGTACTATTGTTCATCACTGATGTACTATGGACCATCCCTGGTGTACTATGGATCATCAGTGATGTACTATGGACCATCCCTGATGTACTGTGGATCATCACTGATGTACTATAGTTCATCACTGATGTACTATGGGCCATCACTGGTGTACTATGGATCATCACTGGTGTACTATGGATCATCACTGATGTACTATGGACCATCCCTGATGTACTGTGGATCATCACTGATGTACTGTGGATCATCACTGATGTACTATGGATCATCACTGATGTACTATGGGCCCTCACTGGTGTACTATGGGCCATCACTGGTGTACTATGGATCATCACTGGTGTACTATGGATCATCACTGGTGTACTATGGACCATCACTGATGTACTATGGACCATCACTGATGTACTATGGATCATCACTGATATACTGTGGACCATCCCTGATGTACTGTGGATCATCACGGATGTACTGTGGATCATCACTGAAGTATTGTGGATCATCACTGATGTACTGTGGATCATCACTAATGTACTGTGGATCATAACTGATGTACTGTAGATCATCACTGATGTACTATAGATCATCACTGGTGTACTATGTATATAGATCATCACTGATGTACTATGGACCATCACTGATGTACTATAGATCATCACTGATGTACTATGGACCATCACTGGTGTACTATGGATCATCACTGGTGTACTGTGGATCATCACTGGTGTACTATGGACCATCCCTGATGTACTGTGGATCATCACTGATGTACTGTGGATCATCACTGATGTACTATAGTTCATCACTGATGTACTATGGGCCATCACTGGTGTACTATGGATCATCACTGGTGTACTATGGATCATCACTGATGTACTATGGACCATCCCTGATGTACTGTGGATCATCACTGATGTACTATAGTTCATCACTGATGTACTATGGGCCATCACTGGTGTACTATGGATCATCACTGATGTACTATGGATCATCACTGATGTACTATGGACCATCCCTGATGTACTATAGATCATCACTGATGTACTGTTGGATCATCATTGATGTACTATGGATCATCACTGATGTACTATGGGCCATCACTGGTGTACTACGGGCCATCACTGGTGTACTATGGATCATCACTGGTGTACTATGGATCATCACTGGTGTACTATGGACCATCACTGATGTACTGTGGACCACCACTGATGTACTGTGGATCATCACTGATGTACTGTGGATCATCCCTGGTGTACTATGGAACATTACTGGTGTACTATGGATCATCACTGGTGTACTATGGATCATCACTGATGTACTATGGGCCATCACTGATGTACTATGGATCATCACTGATATACTGTGGACCATCCCTGATGTACTGTGGATCATCACTGATGTACTGTGGATCATCACTGAAGTATTGTGGATCATCACTGATGTACTGTGGATCATCACTGATGTACTGTGGATCATAACTGATGTACTGTGGATCATCACTGGTGTACTATGGATCATCACTGATGTACTATGGATCATCACTGATGTACTATGGACCATCACTAATGTACTATGGGCCATCACTGGTGTACTATGGATCATCACTGATGTACTGTGGATCATCACTGAT
>JARGYO010002057.1:0-102712 GCA_029206835.1 Rana muscosa | reverse complement strand
TGTCTCTCTCTCTCTCTCTGTGTCTCTCTCTCTCTCTCTGTGTGTGTCTCTCTCTCTCTCTGTGTCTCTGTGTGTGTGTGTGTGTGTCTCTCTGTGTGTGTGTGTGTCTCTCTCTCTCTCTGTGTGTCTTTCTCTCTCTCTCTCTGTGTCTTTCTCTCTCTCTCTCTCTGTCTCTCTCTCTCTCTGTCTCTCTCTCTGTCTCTCTCTCTCTATCTCTCTCTGTCTCTCTCTCTCTCTCTCTGTCTCTCTCTCTCTGTCTCTCTCTCTCTCTGTCTCTCTCTCTGTGTCTCGTAACTTTTTCTTCTTTTAGAGTTGATCTTTATCCTCTCTCCCTCTCTCTCCTCTGACTTTTTTCTTCTTCACGTTAATCCTCATTCCCCTTTCTCTCTGGGGCCCTCGCCCTCTCCCCCCCACCCCGGGGTCCCCAGTGTTTGGGTGCTCAGCCCCTCTCCCTCTCTCTGCCCCATAGAACATACAGAATAGAAGTCACATCATTAAGAAGACTGAAAGAAGATGGCGTTGAGCGCGGCCATTCATGCTGGCGATGTTTAAATGTTAATTCCCTCTAATTGAGGAGCCGCTGGTCCAACAACCCCCCCCCCCCGGCTCTTCCATTCATAGCGGAGCGGGCAGGGATTCCTTTTACTTCAATGCTGTGCACACATCAAACGTGGACCCCCCATAAACCGGCGCAGCCACCTCTGCTGGAAGGCTGCTCCTTGCCTGGACGTCCCTGGTGTTGAGGATTGTTGTGGTGGTTGGGGGAGGGGAGAGGGGAGAGGGGCGATGCAGGTTATTCCAGCTGGAATGCAGCCGCAGCACGCACAGAGCACCTGGACTCCACTCATTATCTCTATGCTGTCATCTCTGGACACGAAATGGACACCTGCGTCTGTTCGGGGGGAGATGGGTTTAGGCGGAGGGCCAAAACAACACAACATTCAGATGGTTCCATTTATCCTACAACCAAAATTCATCTACCAAATTATACCATTGTGAAGGGTTACTCCACCCAACCTGGAATCAGGGTGAACGGTAGAGGGGTCTCTTTACCAAAACTTCGATTTAAGTTTGGGTGAAGTATGGTCTGGTTTTGAATAGTCTATGCGGAGTTTGTAGGGTTTGTGTTTTGGGTAGATTCTGGGAAATAAGTAAATGAGTCTCTCCAGGGACTTTCCTCCATCTCAGTCGGTGGTTCTCATTGTGCCGGATTGACTCCTCAGCTCAGTCACAACTTTCAGTTCAGAGGTTTCTGCTCAGGTGGAGCCGAGCCCTTGGGGTCTAGTTTTGGTAGTCTATGCCGAGCCTGTAGTGATTGGGTTTTGGGTGGATTCTGAGAAATGAGTCGCCCCAGGAACTTTTGTCCAGCTCAACCGGTGGTTCTTCGTTGTCCCAGATTGAGCCCTCAGCTCCAGTGATAACTTTTCTGACCAGGAAAGTTCAACAGCAGTTTAGGCTTGGGGTGGAGGCCCAGACGAGCCCTTGTGGTTTAGTTTTGGTAGTCTAATTTAGATTCTGGGAAATGACCCCCCCACTAGGCTTGTTCTCTTTCTGGGGACTTCCCTCCACCACAATTGGTGGTTCTCCATTGTGCTGGATTGACCCCCTCAGCTTTTCTGACTAGGAAAGTTTGAGAAAAATTTCTGCTCTTGTGGTCTTGTTTTGGTAGTCTATACAGGGCCTTAAGTGTTTGTGTTTTGGGTGGATTCTGGGAAATTTATCTCCCAGGAACTTCTGTCCACCACAATCGGTGGTTCTCCGTGGTGCCAGTTGACCTTTAAGCTACAGTGACAACTTTTCGAGAACTTTCTGCTTAGGTTGGAGGCCTTGTGGTCTAGTTTTGGTATTCTATTTGGAGTTTTGGGTGGATTCTGGGAAATGACCCCCACAAGGCTTATTCTCTCTCCAGAAACCATAATCAGTGGTTCTCCATTGTGATGGATTGACCCCTCGGCTCCAGTCACAACTTTTCTGACCAGGAAAGTTCAGGAGAAGTTTCTGCTCGGGGTAGAGGCTGAGCCCTTGTGGTCTAGTTTTGGTAGTCTATGCAGAGCTGGTGGTGTTTGTGTTTTGGGTGGATTCTGGGAAATGATTCCCCACCCGGCTTGTTCTATCTTTGGGAACTTTCCTCCACCACAATTGTTGGTTCTCCACTCTTCATGATTGACCCCTCAACTTCCATGACAACTTTTCTAACCAGGCTAGTTCGAGAAGACTGCACGAGGTGGAGGCCGAGCCCTTGTGGTCTAGTTTTGGTAGTCTATGCCGAGCCTGTAGTGATTTGTGTTTTGCGTGGATTCTGAGAAATGAGTCTCCCCAGGAACTTTTGTCCAGCTCAATCGGTGGTTCTTCGTTGGCCCAGATTGACCCCTCAGCTCCAGTGATAACTTTTCTGACCAGGAAAGTTCAACAGCAGTTTTTTCTTGGGGTGGAGGCCGAGGCGAACCCTTGTGGTCTAGTTTTGGTAGTCTAATTCGATTCTGGGAAATGACACCCCCCCCCCCACACTAGGCTTGTTCTCTCTCTGGGGACTTCCCTCCACCACAATTGGTGGTTCTCCATTGTGCTGGATTGACCCCTCAGCTTTTCTGACCAGGAAAGTTTGAGAAAAATTTCCGCTCTTGTGGTCTTGTTTTGGTAGTCTATACAGGGCCTGAAGTGTTTGTGTTTTGGGTGGATTCTGGGAAATTAATCTCCCCAGGAACTTCTGTCCACCACAATCAGCGGTTCTCCGCGGTGCCAGTTGACCTTTAAGCTACAGTGACTTTTCGAGAACTTTCTGCTTAGGTTGGAGGCCTTGTGATCTAGTTTTGGTATTCTATTTGGAGTTTTGGGTGGATTCTGGGAAATGACCCCCCACAAGGCTTATTCTCTCTCCAGACACCTCAATCAGTGGGTCTCCGTTGTGATGGATTGACCCCCTCGGCTCCAGTCACAACTTTTCTGACCAGGCTAGTTCAGGAGAAGTTTCTGCTCGGGGTAGAGGCTGAGCCCTTGTGGTCTAGTTTTGATAGTCTATGCAGAGTCTGTAGTGTTTGTGTTTTTGGGTGGATTCTGGGAAACAATCCCCCCTTCCGGCTCCTCTCCAGAGACTTCCCTCCACCACCATCAGGGGTTCTCTGTTGTGCTGGATTGACTCCTCGGCTCCAGTCACAACTTTTCTGACCAGGAAAGTTCAGGAGAAGTTTCTGCTCGGGGTGAGGCTGAGCCCTTGTGGTCTAGTTTTGATAGTCTATGCAGAGCTGGTGGTGTTTGTGATTTGGGTGGATTCTGGGAAATGATTCCCCACCCGGCTTGTTCTATCTTTGGGAACTTTCCTCCACCACAATTGTTGGTTCTCCGCTCTTCATGATTGAGCCCTCAACTTCCATGACAACTTTTCTAACCAGGCTAGTGCAAGAGAAGACTCTGCACGGGGTGGAGGCCCTTGTCTAGTTTTGGTACTCTATGCAGAGCCTGTAGGGTTTGTGTTTTGGGTGGATTCTAGAAAATGATCCCCCCCTACTGGCTTGTTCTATCTCCAAGGACTTCCCTCCACCACAATCAGTGTTTCTCTTGTGCCGGATTGACCCCTCAGCTCCAGTCACAACTTTTCTGACCAGGAAAGTTCGATAGAGGTTTCTGCTCGGGGTGGAGGCCGAGCCCTTGTTGTTTTGGCAGAACGTGTTTGGAGCGCTGCCACACGATGAGAGGGGTGTGCTGGGTAGGAGCGGGGTGCTTTTGCTCAGCACGTAATCCGGCGTTAATCATTTACTGGCCCCGATAGCGGGACGGCCTCGAAGGCGACGTGTGAGTTTAGGCTCTGCTCCCGGCCAGGCCCCAAATCTCTTGTTTGCTTTTTTTTTTTTTTTTTTTTTTTTTTTTTTTAGTGAGACTGGCATTGTGCTGGAGGCTCCCAGTGTACAGCCCAGCGTATTGTCTCCAGAAGCGGGAAGGGCCCGCCGCGAACAGCGAGCTTTTGTTCTCCCTGTTTCGTGTCACCCTAATGAAGGCCCATTAAAAAGCACAAGTGGCACTCCATACCATGGAAGGCTCTCCTCTTCTGTTATCATTGGCGTGACATCTGACGAGGCCGGGAGCCATGTTGTGGCCGGGAAAAGTCTTTCACAATCTCGGCGCACACTGCCAGCACCCCGATTTCACTTCTGTGGTGCAGACGTTGGCACCACGCAGATAAACAACCCGTTCCGATTTCCGCCATCCACACACTTTCCCACACTGCCCGCCAACGGCTGCCCCTAACACAACACCGGCCTTCCTATGTGCCACGGCAGTCATGTGATCTCCCGCCACACAGAGGGCCAGTCTATAGGGGGCGCCGTCAGGCCCCATTCACATCTGGTGTGTCACATTAACGAAACCCCAAACACGCCTAAGAAAACGCACGTTATGTCACCCCGAAAAATGGGCAGCCCAAAAAAAATTAAAAATAAAATCACACGTAGCTAAATGTGTGTTAATGTGACACTCAGGTGTGAATGGGGTCTTAATACTCTGCCCCCTTCACCCACCACCCCCTTCACCCCGTCACTCCCCACCCAGAATTCATTCTCTGGTGCCCCCCCCAACCTTCACACACCTCACCCCAAATCTCTGTGCACCCCTCACCTTGTATATCTGCACCCCTCACCTTGTATATCTCCACCCCTCACCTTGTATATCTCCACCCCTTCTTTCTGCACCCCTCACCTTGTATATCTCCCCCCCCCCTCACCTTGTATATCTCCCCCCCCTCACCATGTATATCTCCACCCCTCACCATGTATATCTCCACCCCTTCTTTCTGCACCCCTCACCTTGTATATCTGCACCCCTCACCTTGTATATCTGCACCCCTTCTTTCTGCACCCCTCACCTTGTATATCTGCACCCCTCACCTTGTATATCTGCACCCCTTCTTTCTGCACCCCTCACCTTGTATATCTGCACCCCTCATCTTGTATATCTCCACCGCTCACCTTGTATATCTCCACCCCTCACCATGTATATCTCCACCCCTTCTTTCTGCACCCCTCACCTTGTATATCTGCACCCCTCACGTTGTATATCTGCACCCCTTCTTTCTGCACCCCTCACCTTGTATATCTGCACCCCTCACCTTGTATATCTCCACCCCTCACCTTGTATATCTCCACCCCTCACCTTGTATATCTCCCCCCCCCCCTCACCATGTATATCTCCACCCCTCACCATGTATATCTCCACCCCTCACCATGTATATCTCCACCCCTTCTTTCTGCACCCCTCACCTTGTATATCTGCACCCCTTACGTTGTATATCTGCACCCCTTCTTTCTGCACCCCTCACCTTGTATATCTGCACCCCTCACCTTGTATATCTGCACCCCTTCTTTCTGCACCCCTCACCTTGTATATCTGCACCCCTCACCTTGTATATCTCCACCCCTCACCTTGTATATCTCCACCCCTCACCTTGTATATCTCCACCCCTTCTTTCTGCACCCCTCACCTTGTATATCTGCACCCCTCACGTTGTATATCTGCACCCCTTCTTTCTGCACCCCTCACCTTGTATATCTGCACCCCTCACCTTGTATATCTCCCCCCCTTACCGTGTATATCTCCACCCCTCACCTTGTATATCTCCACCCCTTCTTTCTGCACCCCTCACCTTGTATATCTCCACCCCTCACCTTGTATATCTCCCCCCTCACCATGTATATCTCCACCCCTTCTTTCTGCACCCCTCACCTTGTATATCTGCACCCCTTACATTGTATATCTGCACCCCTTCTTTCTGCACCCCTCACCTTGTATATCTGCACCCCTCACCTTGTATATCTGCACCCCTTCTTTCTGCACCCCTCACCTTGTATATCTGCACCCCTCACCTTGTATATCTGCACCCCTCACCTTGTATATCTCCACCCCTCACCTTGTATATCTCCACCCCTCACCATGTATATCTCCACCCCTTCTTTCTGCACCCCTCACCTTGTATATCTGCTCCCCTCACGTTGTATATCTGCACCCCTTCTTTCTGCACCCCTCACCTTGTATATCTGCACCCCTCACCTTGTATATCTCCCCCCCTTACCGTGTATATCTCCACCCCTCACCTTGTATATCTCCACCCCTCACCTTGTATATCTCCCCCCTCACCATGTATATCTCCACCCCTTCTTTCTGCACCCCTCACCTTGTATATCTGCACCCCTTACATTGTATATCTGCACCCCTTCTTTCTGCACCCCTCACCTTGTATATCTGCACCCCTCACCTTGTATATCTGCACCCCTTCTTTCTGCACCCCTCACCTTGTATATCTGCACCCCTCATCTTGTATATCTCCACCCCTCACCTTGTATATCTCCACCCCTCACCATGTATATCTCCACCCCTTCTTTCTGCACCCCTCACCTTGTATATCTGCACCCCTCACGTTGTATATCTGCACCCCTCACCTTGTATATCTGCACCCCTCACCTTGTATATCTCCACCCCTCACCTTGTATATCTCCACCCCTCACCTTGTATATCTCCCCCCCCCCCCTCACCATGTATATCTCCACCCCTCACCTTGTATATCTGCACCCCTTACGTTGTATATCTGCACCCCTTCTTTCTGCACCCCTCACCTTGTATATCTGCACCCCTCACCTTGTATATCTGCACCCCTTCTTTCTGCACCCCTCACCTTGTATATCTGCACCCCTCACCTTGTATATCTCCACCCCTCACCTTGTATATCTCCACCCCTCACCATGTATATCTCCACCCCTTCTTTCTGCACCCCTCACCTTGTATATCTGCACCCCTCACGTTGTATATCTGCACCCCTTCTTTCTGCACCCCTCACCTTGTATATCTGCACCCCTCACCTTGTATATCTCCCCCCCTTACCATGTATATCTCCACCCCTCACCTTGTATATCTCCACCCCTTCTTTCTGCACCCCTCACCTTGTATATCTCCACCCCTCACCTTGTATATCTCCCCCCTCACCATGTATATCTCCACCCCTTCTTTCTGCACCCCTCACCTTGTATATCTGCACCCCTTACATTGTATATCTGCACCCCTTCTTTCTGCACCCCTCACCTTGTATATCTGCACCCCTCACCTTGTATATCTGCACCCCTTCTTTCTGCACCCCTCACCTTGTATATCTGCACCCCTCACCTTGTATATCTGCACCCCTCACCTTGTATATCTCCACCCCTCACCTTGTATATCTCCACCCCTCACCATGTATATCTCCACCCCTTCTTTCTGCACCCCTCACCTTGTATATCTGCTCCCCTCACGTTGTATATCTGCACCCCTTCTTTCTGCACCCCTCACCTTGTATATCTGCACCCCTCACCTTGTATATCTCCCCCCCTTACCGTGTATATCTCCACCCCTCACCTTGTATATCTCCACCCCTTCTTTCTGCACCCCTCACCTTGTATATCTCCACCCCTCACCTTGTATATCTCCCCCCCTCACCTTGTATATCTCCACCCCTCACCATGTATATCTCCACCCCTTCTTTCTGCACCCCTCACCTTGTATATCTGCACCCCTTCTTTCTGCACCCCTCACCTTGTATATCTGCACCCCTCACCTTGTATATCTGCACCCCTTCTTTCTGCACCCCTCACCTTGTATATCTGCACCCCTCACCTTGTATATCTGCACCCCTCACCTTGTATATCTCCACCCCTCACCATGTATATCTCCACCCCTTCTTTCTGCACCCCTCACCTTGTATATCTGCACCCCTTCTTTCTGCACCCCTCACCGTGTATATCTCCACCCCTCACCTTGTATATCTCCACCCCTTCTTTCTGCACCCCTCACCTTGTATATCTGCACCCCTCACCTTGTATATCTGCACCCCTCACCTTGTATATCTCCACCCCTCACCATGTATATCTCCACCCCTTCTTTCTGCACCCCTCACCTTGTATATCTGCACCCCTTCTTTCTGCACCCCTCACCGTGTATATCTCCACCCCTCACCTTGTATATCTCCACCCCTTCTTTCTGCACCCCTTACCTTATACAACATGGGTGCAGATATACAAGGTGAGGGGTGCAGAAAGAAGGGGTGCAGATATACAACGTGAGGGGTGCAGATATACATCTGCACCCCTTCTTTCTGCACCCCTCACCTTGTATATCTCCACCCTCACCTTGTATATCTGCACCCCTTCTTTCTGCACCCCTCACCTTGTATATCTGCACCCCTCACCTTGTATATCTCCACCCCTCACCTTGTATTTCTGCACCCCTCACCTTGTATATCTGCACCCCTTCTTTCTGCACCCCTCACCCTAAATATCTGCACCCCTCACCTTGTATATCTCCACCCCTCACTTGTATATCTGCACCCCTTCTTTCTGCACCCCTCACCCTATATATCTGCACCCCTCATCCCATAGATCTGCACCCCTTATGTTATATATTTGCATTCCTCACGCTGAGTCTATATGCACCCCAGATTTCATACATGCACCCCTCCTGCCATATATCTGCACCCCCCACCTTGTTTTATTTGCACCCTTCCCCCCTTATATACTGTATCTGCACCCCTCACATCTGTGCTCCTTCCCCTATGATCTGCACCCCTTATACAAGGTGAGGGATGCAAATATATAACATAAGGGGTGCAGATCATAGGGGAAGGAGCACAGATGTGAGGGGTGCAAATAAAACAAGGTGGGGGGGTGCAGATATGAGATTTGGGGTGCAGATATACAAGGTGAGGGGTTCAGATATGAGATTTGGGGTGCAGAAATACAAGGTGAGGGGTACAGATATGAGATTTGGGGTGCACAGTAAAGAGGGGTGAGGGGTTGCAATTATATGAAATTTGGGGTGCAGAAATACAAGGTGAAGGGTGAAGATATGAGATTTGGGGTGCAGATATACAAGGTGAGGGGTGCAGATATGAGATTTGGGGTGCAGAAATACAAGGTGAGGGGTACAGATATATGAGATTTGGGGTGCACAGTAAAGAGGGGTGAGGGGTTGCAATTATATGAAATTTGGGGTGCAGAAATACAAGGTGAAGGGTGAAGATATGAGATTTGGGGTGCAAAGTAATTCAGGGTGAAGAGGGGTGAGGGGGACTGATATACAAGGTGAGGGATGCAAATATATTACATATCAGTCCCCCTCACCCTGAATTACTGTGCACCCCAAATCTCATATATCTGCACCCCTCACCTTGTAATTCTGCACCCCAAATCTCATATCTGCACCCCTCACCTTGTATCCCTGCACCCCTCACCTTGTATCTCTGCACCCCAAATCTCATATCTGCACCCCTCACCTTGTATCTCTGCACCCCTCACCTTGTATCTCTGCACCCCAAATCTCATATATCTGTACCCCTCACCTTGTATCTTGGTGCCCGCTCTTCCTGAATCTTTGCCCCCCTTCCCTCTCACCCCATATATTGTTCTCCCCTCCCCCGTATCCCTCCTCTGTGTACACAGGTAGACAGGTCTGCTGAGTTCTCTGTATTCCTGTGAACTGGTCCTTCCACTTCTCACCCAGTGACCCCCCCCCCCCCCCCAGGGACACACACGGCTCTATGGGACTCGCTGCCTCTGTTTGTCGAGGATTAAAATTCCCAGCGAGCCGCATGTTTGTGTCACCAGTGCAGCGCTGGAGCCCCAGGGAGCCAATCGGCACGCAGCGTTCATTCTCCAGATTGCTGGGAGTTCATAAACAGCGAGCTCCGATTGGATGCTTTGGGTTTACCTTGAGATCAATAAAGTATTCTGAATCTGAATTTAGCCAACAGGCAGATCCAACACCCTCATAGACTTTGTGCTGTGACATTGGATTTGGAGGGGGGTGCAGCTTATGCAGTAGCAGAGCAGGAAAGATGGGGGCAGGGTGCATCTCATGCAGGAGCAGGGCAGGGAAGATGGGGGCAGGGTGCAGCTTATGCAGGAGCAGAGCAGGGAAGATGGGGGCAGGGTGCAGCTCATGCAGGAGCAGGGAAGATGGGGGTAGGGTGCAGCTCATGCAGGAGCAGGGCAGGGAAGGTGAGGGCAGGGTGCAGCTCATGCAGGAGCAGGGCAGGGAAGGTGAGGGCAGGGTGCAGCTCATGCAGGAGCGGGGCAGGGAAGATGGGGGCAGGGTGCAGCTCATGCAGGAGCAGGGCAGGGAAGATGGGGGCAGGGTGCAGCTTATGCAGGAGCAGAGCAGGGAAGATGGGGGCAGGGTGCAGCTTATGCAGGAGCAGAGCAGGGAAGATGGGGGCAGGGTGCAGCTCATGCAGGAGCAGGGCAGGGAAGATGGGGGCAGGGTGCAGCTCATGCAGGGGCAGGGAAGGTGAGGGCAGGGTGCAGCTCATGCAGGAGCAGGGCAGGGAAGGTGAGGGCAGGGTGCAGCTCATGCAGGAGCGGGGCAGGGAAGATGGGGGCAGGGTGCAGCTCATGCAGGAGCAGGGTAGGGAAGATGGGGGCAGGGTGCAGCTCATGTAGGAGCAGGGCAGGGAAGATGGGGGCAGGGTGCAGCTCATGCAGGAGCAGGGCAGGGAAGATGGGGGCAGGGTGCAGCTCATGCAGGGCAGGGAAGGTGAGGGCAGGGTGCAGCTCATGCAGGAGCGGGGCAGGGAAGATGGGGGCAGGGTGCAGCTCATGCAGGAGCGGGGCAGGGAAGATGGGGGCAGGGTGCAGCTCATGCAGGAGCAGGGCAGGGAAGATGGGGGCAGGGTGCAGCTCATGCAGGAGCGGGGCAGGGAAGATGGGGGCAGGGTGCAGCTCATGCAGGAGCGGGGCAGGGAAGATGGGGGCAGGGTGCAGCTCATGCAGGAGCAGGGCAGGGAAGGTGAGGGCAGGGTGCAGCTCATGCAGGAGCAGGGCAGGGAAGGTGAGGGCAGGGTGCAGCTCATGCAGGAGCGGGGCAGGGAAGATGGGGGCAGGGTGCAGCTCATGCAGGAGCAGGGTAGGGAAGATGGGGGCAGGGTGCAGCTCATGTAGGAGCAGGGCAGGGAAGATGGGGGCAGGGTGCAGCTCATGCAGGAGCAGGGCAGGGAAGATGGGGGCAGGGTGCAGCTCATGCAGGAGCAGGGCAGGGAAGATGGGGGCAGGGTGCAGCTCATGCAGGAGCAGGGCAGGGAAGGTGAGGGCAGGGTGCAGCTCATGCAGGAGCAGGGCAGGGAAGATGGGGGCAGGGTGCAGCTCATGCAGGAGCAGGGCAGGGAAGATGGGGGCAGGGTGCAGTTCATGCAGGAGCAGGGCAGGGAAGATGGGGGCAGGGTGCAGCTCATGCAGGAGCAGGGCAGGGAAGATGGGGGCAGGGTGCAGCTCATGCAGGAGCAGGGCAGGGAAGATGGGGGCAGGGTGCAGCTCATGCAGGGCAGGGAAGATGGGGGCAGGGTGCAGCTCATGCAGGAGCAGGGCAGGGAAGATGGGGGCAAGGTGCAGCTCATGCAGGAGCAGGGCAGGGAAGGTGAGGGCAGGGTGCAGCTCATGCAGGAGCGGGGCAGGGAAGATGGGGGCAGGGTGCAGCTCATGCAGGAGCGGGGCAGGGAAGATGGGGGCAGGGTGCAGCTCATGCAGGGCAGGGAAGATGGGGGCAGGGTGCAGCTCATGCAGGGCAGGGAAGATGGGGGCAGGGTGCAGCTCATGCAGGAGCAGAGCAGGGAAGACATGGATAGTAAGTCTGATCTTCATTTCGCATATTGGTGCAGCGCTGGGAATTTGGGGTGAGTGGCAGCGGGGGAGTGGCAGGGATTGTCCTGGCAGGCCTGCTTGTTGTTTTGCCTGCGAGGCGTGTAGATAAACCCGTCACCTGACTTCTACCTGCTTATTACCGTCATCCACCCATCCATCTGTCAGTACCGTCCCCCCCCCTCTCCTCCATTCACCGTCCAGCCGGGGTTACTATAGCTGCGCCTCTGGGCTGTGTACACATAGGCTGGCATGGTGCCCGGGGTGGGGGGCAGGGGGGGTCAGCTCCAGCCTGAGAAAGGAAAGAGGAGACGGGAGGTTTCTTGAGCAGGTTTCCTGCAGGAAAAAAACAGGAAGGCGCTTACTACAATGTACTCCTCACTGTACATTCCCGAGTGTGTTTACCAACATCAGCCCCCCCCGTACTACACGGTACACTCTCCTCTATACTGTGGGAAACAAGTCTAGGCCTGGCGGTTGTGACCAGAGTTGGGGATACTCATGTACGGTCTTGGCGGTGGAGAGTGGAGTTGGGGATACTCATGTAAGGTCTTGGCGGTGGTGACCAGAGTTGGGGATACTCATGTACGGTCTTGGCGGTGGAGAGTGGAGTTGGGGATACTCATGTACGGTCTTGGCGGTGGAGAGTGGAGTTGGGGATACTCATGTACGGTCTTGGCGGTGGAGAGTGGAGTTGGGGATACTCATGTAAGGTCTTGGCGGTGGAGAGTGGAGTTGGGGATACTCATGTACGGTCTTGGCGGTGGAGTTGGGGATACTCATGTACGGTCTTGGCGGTGGAGAGTGGAGTTGGGGATAGTCATGTACGGTCTTGGCGGTGGAGAGTGGAGTTGGGGATAGTCATGTACGGTCTTGGCGGTGGAGAGTGGAGTTGGGGATAGTCATGTACGGTCTTGGCGGTGGAGAGTGGAGTTGGGGATAGTCATGTACGGTCTTGGCGGTGGAGAGTGGAGTTGGGGATACTCATGTACGGTCTTGGCGGTGGAGAGTGGAGTTGGGGATACTCATGTACGGTCTTGGCGGTGGAGAGTGGAGTTGGGGATACTCATGTAAGGTCTTGGCGGTGGAGAGTGGAGTTGGGGATACTCATGTAAGGTCTTGGCGGTGGAGAGTGGAGTTGGGGATACTCATGTAAGGTCTTGGCGGTGGAGAGTGGAGTTGGGGATACTCATGTAAGGTCTTGGCGGTGGAGAGTGGAGTTGGGGATACTCATGTAAGGTCTTGGCGGTGGAGAGTGGAGTTGGGGATACTCATGTACGGTCTTGGCGGTGGAGAGTGGAGTTGGGGATACTCATGTAAGGTCTTGGCGGTGGAGAGTGGAGTTGGGGATACTCATGTACGGTCTTGGCGGTGGAGAGTGGAGTTGGGGATACTCATGTAAGGTCTTGGCGGTGGAGAGTGTAGTTGGGGATACTCATGTACGGTCTTGGCGGTGGAGAATGGAGTTGGGGATACTCATGTACGGTCTTGGCGGTGGAGAGTGGAGTTGGGGATACTCATGTACGGTCTTGGCGGTGGAGAGTGGAGTTGGGGATACTCATGTACGGTCTTGGCGGTGGAGAGTGGAGTTGGGGATACTCATGTAAGGTCTTGGCGGTGGAGAGTGGAGTTGGGGATACTCATGTAAGGTCTTGGCGGTGGAGAGTGGAGTTGGGGATACTCATGTAAGGTCTTGGCGGTGGAGAGCGGAGTTGGGGATACTCGGCTCTGTACTCTCAGAGTACACTGTGGGAAGCGAGTTGGGGCCTGGCGGTGGAGAGTGGAGTGCGGAGTTGGGTGTACTCGGCTCTATACACTGTGGGAAGCGAGTTGGGACCTGGTGGTGGAGAGTGGAGAGCGGAGTTGGGGATACTCATGTAAGGTCTTGGCGGTGGAGAGTGGAGTTGGGGATACTCATGTAAGGTCTTGGCGGTGGTGACCAGAGTTGGGGATACTCATGTACGGTCTTGGTGGTGGAGAGTGGTGTTGGGGATACTCATGTACGGTCTTGGTGGTGGAGAGTGGAGTTGGGGATACTCATGTAAGGTCTTGGCGGTGGTGACCAGAGTTGGGGATACTCATGTACGGTCTTGGCGGTGGAGAGTGGAGTTGGGGATACTCATGTACGGTCTTGGTGGTGGAGAATGGAGTTGGGGATACTCATGTACGGTCTTGGCGGTGGAGAGTGGAGTTGGGGATACTCATGTACGGTCTTGGCGGTGGAGAGTGGAGTTGGGGATACTCATGTACGGTCTTGGTGGTGGAGAGTGGAGTTGGGGATACTCATGTACGGTCTTGGCGGTGGAGAGTGGAGTTGGGGATACTCATGTAAGGTCTTCACGGTGGAGAATGGAGTTGGGGATACTCATGTACGGTCTTGGCGGTGGAGAGTGGAGTTGGGGATACTCATGTAAGGTCTTGGCGGTGGAGAGTGGAGTTGGGGATACTCATGTAAGGTCTTTGCGGTGGAGAGTGGAGTTGGGGATACTCATGTAAGGTCTTGGCGGTGGAGAGTGGAGTTGGGGATACTCGGCTCTGTACTCTCGGAGTACACTGTGGGAAGCGAGTTGGGGCCTGGCGGTGGAGAGCGGAGTTGGGTGTACTCGGCTCTATACACTGTGGGAAGCGAGTTGGGGCCTGGCGGTGGAGAGTGGAGTGCGGAGTTGGGTGTACTCGGCTCTATACACTGTGTGAAGCGAGTTGGGACCTGGCGGTGGTGTACTCCCTGGTTGGGTGTGTGGAGTTTATTGAGTGTTTTATGAGCTCATTGCTGCCAGCCGACTTCTCACATCTGCAGAACATCACAGAGTACAATATAGAGTGACCCCCCCACCCCGTGTCCACCATGAAAGACACAGCTGTCCGCCCGCTAATACCTTCCCCAATCTGGACAATACCCCTCCCCTCCCCCTCGCCTGTTTGCACTAACCCCCCCCACCCCCCTCCTTTCATTCTATTCAGAAGTTTGACTCTGACACCCCCAGCGTGACCTCCGCAACTCCCAATCCACACAACATTGTCATCACCACATTACACAATGTACAGAGCCCTATATACATTACACAGAGCCCTATATACACTACACAGAGCCCTATATACACTACACTACACAGAGCCCTATATACACAGAGCCCTACATACACTATACAGAGCCCTATATACACTACACAGAGCCCCATATACACTACACTACACAGAGCCCCATATACACTACACAGAGCCCCATATACACTACACAGAGCCCCATATACACTACACAGAGCCCTATATACACTACACTACACAGAGCCCCATATACACTACACAGAGCCCCATATACACTACACAGAGCCCCATATACACTACACAGAGCCCCAATATACACTACACTACACAGAGCCCCATATACACTACACAGAGCCCTATATACACTACACAGAGCCCCATATACACTACACAGAGCCCTATATACACACTACACTACACAGAGCCCTATCTACACTACACAGAGCCCTATATACACTGTACAGAGCCCTATATACACAGAGCCCTATATACACTGTACAGAGCCCTATATACACTACACAGAGCCCTATATACACTACACAGAGCCCCATATACACTACACAGAGCCCCATATACACTACACTACACAGAGCCCCATATACACAGAGCCCTATATACACAGAGGCCTATACAGTATATAGTGTTAGGAGCCCTAAATATACTGTACAGAGCCCTATATAGATAAATACATTGTGTGTATATATATATATATATATAATGTGACAGCACACAAATACATTGTACATGGGGGGGATACATTGTACATGGGGGGGGGATACATTGTACATGGGGGGGATACATTGTACATGGATGGGGGGGATACATTGTACATGGATGGGGGGGATACATTGTACATGGATGGGGGGGGATACATTGTACATGTGGGGGGGGGGGGGGTGCATTGTACATGTGGGGGGGGGGATACATTGTGCATGTGGGGGGATACATTGTGCATGTGGGGGGATACATTGTACATGTGGGGGGGATACATTGTACATGTGGGGGGGATACATTGTACATGGATGGGGGGGATACATTGTACATGTGGGGGGGATACATTGTACATGTGGGGGGGATACATTGTGCATGTGGGGGGAGATACATTGTACATGTGGGGGGGGATACATTGTACATGTGGGGGGGATATATTGTACATGTGGGGGGGGATACATTGTACATGTGTGGGGGGGGATACATTGTAGGGAAGTGTAGGATTGGATGCAGTAATGGGGGGGGTGATATTGGGCTCCAAGGACGATGCTGACAGTAGAATATGGGGGCCCCGGGCCCCCAGTGACACGTATTGCGGTAATAGTCGGGGGGCCCCAGTGACACATCAGTGAGATTTCCCGGCACCTGGCCTAGAAGTGAGTGGAGTGAGTCAGTCCCGGGGGAGAGGAATGCTCTGCATACTGATGTATCATCTACAGAGATGTCTACCTGCACTGCAGATCATCGCACTGATCACAGCGGGCACTGTACCCATCACTGCAGATCATCGCACTGATAACAGCGGGCACTGTACCCACCACTGCAGATCATCACACTGATAACAGCGGGCACTGTACCCATCACTGCAGATCATCACACTGATAACAGCGGGCACTGTACCCATCACTGCAGATCATCACACTGATAACAGCGGGCACTGTACCCACCACTGCAGATCATCACACTGATAACAGCGGGCACTGTACCCATCACTGCAGATCATCGCGCTGATAACAGCGGGCACTGTACCCATCACTGCAGATCATCGCACTGATCACAGCGGGCACTGTACCCACCACTGCAGATCATCACACTAATAACAGCGGGCACTGTACCCATCACTGCAGATCATCACACTGATAACAGCGGGCACTGTACCCATCACTGCAGATCATCACACTGATAACAGCGGGCACTGTACCCATCACTGCAGATCATTGCACTGATAACAGCGGGCACTGTACCCATCACTGCAGATCATCGCACTGACAACAGCGGGCACTGTACCCATCACTGCAGATCATCGCACTGATCACAGCGGGCACTGTACCCATCACTGCAGATCATCACACTGATCACAGCGGGCACTGTACCCATCACTGCAGATCATCGCACTGATCACAGCGGGCACTGTACCCATCACTGCAGATCATCACACTGATAACAGCGGGCACTGTACCCATCACTGCAGATCATCGCACTGATCACAGCGGGCACTGTACCCATCACTGCAGATCATCGCACTGATCACAGCGGGCATTGTACCCATCACTGCAGATCATCGCACTGATAACAGCGGGCACTGTACCCAGCAGAGCGTCACCATATTGCAACAGTGACGGGCTCTGTGCAGAGAATTATGGACCCGCATACCCAGCTCTGCAGAAACCCTGAACCTCACTGACCCCCTGCAGAGTATCGCACTTATTACCAGGCCCAGCAGACTATCACAAAGTCTCCAACTTTACTAGGACAGAAGATAATTGCATGAAGAGGGGGAGGGGAGGGCGTCGGGGACAACAAGTTTTATACTGTACCCAATCCAGGGCCACTGCGCTCTGCAGAGCATTGCACTCTTCCCAGCATAAAAATACTACAGAGCATTGCAACACTGTACCCAACAGAACAAACTCTGCAGAGCAGTGCACAGTACACACCATAACTCTGCAGAGCATTGCACTTTACATACCATAACTCTGCAGAGCATTGCACAGAACACAACATAACTCTGCAGAGCATTGCAGCACTGCACCCGACATAAACACTGCAGAGCATTGCACTGTGCACAACATAACACTGCAGAGCTTTGCAGCACTCTACCCAACATAACAAACACTGCAGAGCATTGCACTGTACAGAACATAACACTGCAGAGCATTGCACTATATATAAAAAACATTGCAGAGCATTGCACTATGTATAAATATATAACAACTCTGCAGAGCATTGCACTACTGTACCCAACATAAACACTGCAGAGCATTGCACTGTATCCAGCATTACAAAATATTGCACTGACAGAAGAACATTACATTAACAGTACAAAAAGTTGCAGAACATCGCACTGTACCCAATATAACCGGCACTGCAGAACATTACACTAACAGCGGGATAAGTTCCAAATCATTGCACTATACCCAACATTAATGTCCCTGCAGAGCATTGCACTGTGCCCCATAACTGTCCCTGCAGAGCATTGCACTGTACCCCATAAAACTGTCCCTGCAGAGCATTGCACTGTGCCCCATAACTGTCCCTGCAGAGCATTGCACTGTGCCCCATAAAACTGTCCCTGCAGAGCATTGCCCTGTACCCCATAAAACTGTCCATGCAGAGCATTGCCCTGTACCCCATAACTGTCCCTGCAGAGCATTGCACTGTGCCCCATAACTGTCCCTGCAGAGCATTGCCCTGTACCCCATAAAACTGTCCCTGCAGAGCATTGCACTGTAACCCATAACTGTCCCTGCAGAGCATTGCTCCCACCTCTTGTTGGTGCTGTTCCAGTAGACGGTTTGGATGTCGGCCAGTCCCGGCCAGGCACAGCTCAGCAGCAGTACAACCAGCACTCCCAGTATCTCCATGTCTGTCCTCTGAATGTCTGTAGTGGGAGGACTGGCTGAGGCTTTTCTATGGCCCCCTCCCTCCTGCTGCTCCCATATTAATGAGGGGAGGAGGGGCGCTCGCTGGCTCCAGCCTGCTTTGGCCTTTTGTCTCCAAACTTGTTTATGGAGTGTGTCTGCGATTGTTATGGTGTGATGAGGGGCCACCGTCTGTGTGAGCGCCATATCCACTGCCGGGGTACGTGGGGCCCTCCGACCGTCCACACCGGGGAGTCCGAAAATGTACAGGAGGAGTCCTGGAAGAACATACTGTGTTCTCCGTGCGTTCTCCGTCTCCGCAAGTTCTCCGTGCGTTCTCCGTCTCCGTGCGTTCTCCATCTCCGTGCGTTCTCCGAGCGTTCTCCGTCTCCGTGGGTTCTCCGTGCGTTCTCCGTCTCTGTGCGTTCTCCATGCGTTCTCCATGCGTTCTCCATCTCCGAGCGTTCTCCGCGCATTCTCCGTGCGTTCTCCATCTCCGTGCGTTCTCCATCTCCGAGCGTTCTCCGCGCATTCTCCGTGCGTTCTCCATCTCCGTGCGTTCTCCATCTCCGAGCATTCTCCGTGCGTTCTCCATCTCCGTGCGTTCTCCATCTCTGTGCGTTCTCCATGCATTCTCCGTGTGTTCTCCGCGTGTTCTCCATCTCCGCGCGTTCTCCGATTCTCCGCGCATTCTCCGTGCGTTCTCCGCGCGTTCTCCGATTCTCCGCGCATTCTCCGTGCATTCTCCGAGCGTTCTCCATCTCTGCGGGTTCTCTGTGCGTTCTCCATCTCCGTGGGTTCTCCGTGCGTTCTCCGTCTCTGTGCGTTCTCCATCTCCGAGCGTTCTCCTCGCATTCTCCGTGCGTTCTCCATCTCCGTGCGTTCTCCATCTCCGAGCGTTCTCCGCGCATTCTCCGTGCGTTCTCCATCTCCGTGCGTTCTCCATCTCCGAGCGTTCTCTGCGCATTCTCCGTGCGTTCTCCATCTCCGTGCGTTCTCCGCGCATTCTCCGTGCGTTCTCCATCTCCGTGCGTTCTCCATCTCCGTGCGTTCTCCGCGCATTCTCCGTGCGTTCTCCATCTCCGTGCGTTCTCCATCTCCGAGCGTTCTCCGCGCATTCTCCGTGCGTTCTCCATCTCCGTGCATTCTCCATCTCTGTGCGTTCTCCGCGCATCCTCCGTGCGTTCTCCGCGTGTTCTCCATCTCCGCGCGTTCTCCGATTCTCTGCGCATTCTCCGTGCGTTCTCCGCGCGTTCTCCGATTCTCCGCGCATTCTCCGTGCATTCTCCGAGCGTTCTCTGTCTCTGCGGGTTCTCCGTGCATTCTCTGTGCGTTCTCCATCTCCGTGCGTTCTCTGCGCATTCTCCGAGCATTCTCCGTCTCCGCGGGTTCGCCGCGCGTTCTCCACAGGTTCTCCGAGCGTTCTCCGCACGGTAATAATATTATTGTGACCCAAGTCATGTTTTCTTACTTTTCATTTTCATCGTTTCCTAGGAACTCTCATCTCCGGGAAACCTCTGATATTGGGGTGACCTGTCAGACATTGGGAAGATTCTGGGGTCTCCGGGAAACCTCTGATACTGGGGTGACCCGTCAGACATCAGGAAGCCTCTGATATTGGGGTGACCCGTCAGACATCAGGAAGATTCTGGGGTCTCTGGGAAGCCTCTGATACTGGGGTGACCTGTCAGACATCGGGAAGATTCTGGGGTCTCTGGGAAGCCTCTGATACTGGGGTGACCCGTCAGACATCAGGAAGATTCCGGGGTCTCTGGGAAGCCTCTGATACTGGGGTGACCCATCGGACATGGAGAATATTCTGGGGTCTCTGGGAAGCCTCTGATATTGGGGTGACCTGTCAGACATTGGGAAGATTCTGGGGTCTCTGGGGTGACCCGTCAGACATTGGGAAGATTCTAGGGGTCTCTGGGATGCCTCTGATAGTGGGGTGACCCGTCAGACATCAGGAAGATTCCGGGGTCTCTGGGATGCCTCTGATACTAGGGTGACCCGTTAGACATCAGGAAGATTCCGGGGTCTCTGGGAAGCCTCTGATACTGGGGTGACCCATCAGACATCAGGAAGATTCTGGGGTCTCTGGGAAACCTCTGATACTGGGATGACCCATCAGACATCGGGAAGATTCTGGGGTCTCTGGAAGACTCTAATACTGGGGTGACCCGTCAGACATCGGGAAGATTCCGGGGTCTCTGGGAAGCCTCTGATATTGGGGTGACCCATCAGACATTGGGAAGCCTCTGATACTGGGGTGACCCATCAGACATCAGGAAGATTCTGGGGTCTCTGGGAAGCCTCTGATACTGGGGTGACCCATTGGACATGGAGAAGATTCTGGGGTCTCTGGGAAGCCTCTGATATTGGGGTGACCCGTCAAGACATTGGGAAGATTCTGGGGTCTCTGGGGTGACCTGTCAGACATGGGGAAGATTCCGGAGTCTCTGGGAAGCCTCTGATACTGGGGTGACCCGTCAGACATCGGGAAGACTCTGGGGTCTCTGGGAAGCCTCTGATACTGGGGTGACCCGTCAGACATCGGGAAGACTCTGGGGTCTCTGGGAAGCCTCTGATACTGGGGTGACCCGTCAGACATCGGGAAGACTCTGGGGTCTCTGGGAAGCCTCTGATACTGGGGTGACCTATCAGACATCAGGAAGATTCTGGGGTCTCTGGGAAGCCTCTGATACTGGGGTGACCCATCGGACATGGAGAAGATTCTGGGGTCTCTGGGAAGCCTCTGATATTGGGGTGACCTGTCAGACATTGGGAAGATTTTGGGGTCTCTGGGGTGACCCGTCAGACGTTGGGAAGATTCTAGGTGTCTCTGGGATGCCTCTAAATAGTGGGGTGACCCGTCAGACATCAGGAAGATTCCGGGGTCTCTGGGAAGCCTCTGATACTGGGGTGACCCGTCAGACATCAGGAAGATTCCGGGGTCTCTGGGAAGCCTCTGATACTGGGGTGACCTGTCCGACATCAGGAAGATTCTGGGGTCTCTGGGAAACCTCTGATACTGGGGTGACCCATCAGACATCGGGAAGATTCTGGGGTCTCTGGAAGACTCTAATACTGGGGTGACCCATCAGACATCGGGAAGATTCCGGGGTCTCTGGGAAGCCTCTAATATTGGGGTGACCCATCAGACATTGGGAAGCCTCTGAAACTGGGGTGACCCATCAGACATCAGGAAGATTCTGGGGTCTCTGGGAAGCCTCTGATACTGGGGTGACCCATTGGACATGGAGAAGATTCTGGGGTCTCTGGGAAGCCTCTGATACTGGGGTGACCCGTCAGACATTGAAGATTCTGGGGTCTCTGGGGTGACCTGTCAGACATGGGGAAGATTCCGGGGTCTCTGGGAAGCCTCTGATACTGGGGTGACCCATCAGACATCAGGAAGATTCTGGGGTCTCTGGGAAGCCTCTGATACTGGGGTGACCCCTCAGACATCAGGAAGATTCTGGGGTCTCTGGGAAGCCTCTGATACTGGGGTGACCCGTCAGACATCAGGAAGATTCTGGGGTCTCTGGGAAGCCTCTGATATTGGGGTGACCTGTCAGACATTGGGAAGATTCCGGGTCTCTGGGGTGACCTGTCAGACATTGGGAAGATTCTGGGGTCTCTGGGGTGACCTGTCAGACATTGGGAAGATTCTAGGGGTCTCTGGGATGCCTCTGATAGTGGGGTGACCCGTCAGACATCAGGAAGATTCCGGGGTCTCTGGGAAGCCTCTGATACTGGGGTGACCCATCAGACATCAGGAAGATTCTGGGGTCTCTGGGAAGCCTCTGATACTGGGGTGACCCCTCAGACATCAGGAAGATTCTGGGGTCTCTGGGAAGCCTCTGATACTGGGGTGACCCGTCAGACATCAGGAAGATTCTGGGGTCTCTGGGAAGCCTCTGATATTGGGGTGACCTGTCAGACATTGGGAAGATTCCGGGTCTCTGGGGTGACCTGTCAGACATTGGGAAGATTCCGGGTCTCTGGGGTGACCTGTCAGACATTGGGAAGATTCTAGGGGTCTCTGGGATGCCTCTGATAGTGGGGTGACCCGTCAGACATCAGGAAGATTCCGGGGTCTCTGGGAAGCCTCTGATACTGGGGTGACCCGTCAGACATCAGGAAGATTCCGGGGTCTCTGGGAAGCCTCTGATACTGGGGTGACCCATCAGACATCAGGAAGATTCTGGGGTCTCTGGGAAACCTCTGATACTGGGATGACCCATCAGACATCGGGAAGATTCTGGGGTCTCTGGAAGACTCTGATATTGGGGTGACCCATCAGACATTGGGAAGCCTCTGATACTGGGGTGACCCATCAGACATCAGGAAGATTCTGGGGTCTCTGGAAAGCCTCTGATACTGGGGTGACCCATTGGACATGGAGAAGATTCTGGGGTCTCTGGGAAGCCTCTGATATTGGGGTGACCCGTCAAGACATTGGGAAGATTCTGGGGTCTCTGGGGTGACCTGTCAGACATGGGGAAGATTCCGGGGTCTCTGGGAAGCCTCTGATACTGGGGTGACCCGTCAGACATCGGGAAGAATCTGGGGTCTCTGGGAAGCCTCTGATACTGGGGTGACCCCGTCAGACATCGGGAAGACTCTGGGGTCTCTGGGAAGCCTCTGATACTGGGGTGACCTATCAGACATCAGGAAGATTCTGCGGTCTCTGGGAAGCCTCTGATACTGGGGTGACCCATCGGACATGGAGAAGATTCTGGGGTCTCTGGGAAGCCTCTGATATTGGGGTGACCTGTCAGACATTGGGAAGATTCTGGGGTGACCCGTCAGACATTGGGAAGATTCTAGTGGTCTCTGGGATGCCTCTAAATAGTGGGGTGACCCGTCAGACATCAGGAAGATTCCGGGGTCTCTGGGAAGCCTCTGATACTGGGGTGACCCGTCAGACATCAGGAAGATTCCGGGGTCTCTGGGAAGCCTCTGATACTGGGGTGACCTGTCCGACATCAGGAAGATTCTGGGGTATCTGGGAAACCTCTGATACTGGGGTGACCCATCAGACATCGGGAAGATTCCAGGGTCTCTGGGAAGCCTCTGATATTGGGGTGACCCATCAGACATTGGGAAGCCTCTGAAACTGGGGTGACCCATCAGACATCAGGAAGATTCTGGGGTCTCTGGGAAGCCTCTGATACTGGGGTGACCCATTGGACATGGAGAAGATTCTGGGGTCTCTGGGAAGCCTCTGATACTGGGGTGACCCGTCAGACATTGGGAAGATTCTGGGGTCTCTGGGGTGACCTGTCAGACATGGGGAAGATTCCGGGGTCTCTGGGAAGCCTCTGATACTGGGGTGACCCGTCAGACATCGGGAAGACTCTGGGGTCTCTGGGAAGCCTCTGATACTGGGGTGACCTGTCAGACATCAGGAAGACTCTGGGGTCTCTGGGAAGCCTCTGATACTGGGGTGACCTGTCAGACATCGGGAAGACTTTGGGGTCTCTGGGAAGCCTCTGATACTGGGGTGACCCGTCAGACATTGGGAAGATTCTGGGGTGACCCGTCAGACATCAGGAAGATTCTAGGGGTCTCTGGGATGCCTCTGATAGTGGGGTGACCCGTCAGACATCAGGAAGATTCCGGGGTCTCTGGGAAGCCTCTGATACTGGGGTGACCCGTCAGACATCGGGAAGACTCTGGCGTCTCTGGGAAGCCTCTGATACTGGGGTGACCCGTCAGACATCGGGAAGACTCTGGGGTCTCTGGGAAGCCTCTGATACTGGGGTGACCCGTCAGACATCAGGAAGATTCTGGGGTCTCTGGGAAGCCTCTGATACTGGGGTGACCCATCGGACATGGAGAAGATTCTGGGGTCTCTGGGAAGCCTCTGATATTGGGGTGACCTGTCAGACATTGGGAAGATTTTGGGGTCTCTGGGGTGACCCGTCAGACATTGGGAAGATTCTAGGGGTCTCTGGGATGCCTCTAAATAGTGGGGTGACCCGTCAGACATCAGGAAGATTCCGGGGTCTCTGGGAAGCCTCTGATACTGGGGTGACCCGTCAGACATCAGGAAGATTCCGGGGTCTCTGGGAAGCCTCTGATACTGGGGTGACCTGTCCGACATCAGGAAGATTCTGGGGTCTCTGGGAAACCTCTGATACTGGGGTGACCCATCAGACATCGGGAAGATTCTGGGGTCTCTGGAAGACTCTAATACTGGGGTGACCCATCAGACATCGGGAAGATTCCGGGGTCTCTGGGAAGCCTCTGATATTGGGGTGACCCATCAGACATTGGGAAGCCTCTGAAACTGGGGTGACCCATCAGACATCAGGAAGATTCTGGGGTCTCTGGGAAGCCTCTGATACTGGGGTGACCCATTGGACATGGAGAAGATACTGGGGTCTCTGGGAAGCCTCTGATACTGGGGTGACCCGTCAGACATTGGGAAGATTCTGGGGTCTCTGGGGTGACCTGTCAGACATGGGGAAGATTCCGGGGTCTCTGGGAAGCCTCTGATACTGGGGTGACCCGTCAGACATCGGGAAGACTCTGGGGTCTCTGGGAAGCCTCTGATACTGGGGTGACCTGTCAGACATCAGGAAGACTCTGGGGTCTCTGGGAAGCCTCTGATACTGGGGTGACTTGTCAGACATCGGGAAGACTCTGGGGTCTCTGGGAAGCCTCTGATACTGGGGTGACCCGTCAGTCATTGGGAAGATTCTGGGGTCTCTGGGGTGACCCGTCAGACATCAGGAAGATTCTGGGGTCTCTGGGAAGCCTCTGATACTGGGGTGACCCGTCAGACATCAGGAAGATTCTGGGGTCTGTGGGAAGCCTCTGATACTGGGGTGACCCGTCAGACATCAGGAAGATTCTGGGGTCTCTGGGAAGCCTCTGATATTGGGGTGACCTGTCAGACATTGGGAAGATTCCGGGTCTCTGGGGTGACCTGTCAGACATTGGGAAGATTCTGGGGTCTCTGGGGTGACCCGTCAGACATTGGGAAGATTCTAGGGGTCTCTGGGATGCCTCTGATAGTGGGGTGACCCGTCAGACATCAGGAAGATTCCGGGGTCTCTGGGAAGCCTCTGATACTGGGGTGACCCATCAGACATCAGGAAGATTCTGGGGTCTCTGGGAAACCTCTGATACTGGGATGACCCATCAGACATCGGGAAGATTCTGGGGTCTCTGGAAGACTCTAATACTGGGGTGACCCGTCAGACATCGGGAAGATTCCGGGGTCTCTGGGAAGCCTCTGATATTGGGGTGACCCATCAGACATTGGGAAGCCTCTGATACTGGGGTGACCCATCAGACATCAGGAAGATTCTGGGGTCTCTGGGAAGCCTCTGATACTGGGGTGACCCATTGGACATGGAGAAGATTCTGGGGTCTCTGGGAAGCCTCTGATATTGGGGTGACCCGTCAAGACATTGGGAAGATTCTGGGGTGACCTGTCAGACATGGGGAAGATTCCGGGGTCTCTGGGAAGCCTCTGATACTGGGGTGACCCGTTAGACATCGGGAAGACTCTGGGGTCTCTGGGAAGCCTCTGATACTGGGGTGACCCGTTAGACATCGGTAAGACTCTGGGGTCTCTGGGAAGCCTCTGATACTGGGGTGACCCGTCAGACATCGGGAAGACTCTGGGGTCTCTGGGAAGCCTCTGATACTGGGGTGACCTATCAGACATCAGGAAGATTCTGGGGTCTCTGGGAAGCCTCTGATACTGGGGTGACCCATCGGACATGGAGAAGATTCTGGGGTCTCTGGGAAGCCTCTGATATTGGGGTGACCTGTCAGACATTGGGAAGATTCTGGGGTGACCCGTCAGACATTGGGAAGATTCTAGTGGTCTCTGGGATGCCTCTAAATAGTGGGGTGACCCGTCAGACATCAGGAAGATTCCGGGGTCTCTGGGAAGCCTCTGATACTGGGGTGACCCGTCAGACATCAGGAAGATTCCGGGGTCTCTGGGAAGCCTCTGATACTGGGGTGACCTGTCAGACATCAGGAAGACTCTGGGGTCTCTGGGAAGCCTCTGATACTGGGGTGACCTGTCAGACATCGGGAAGACTCTGGGGTCTCTGGGAAGCCTCTGATACTGGGGTGACCCGTCAGACATTGGGAAGATTCTGGGGTCTCTGGGGTGACCCGTCAGACATCAGGAAGATTCTGGGGGTCTCTGGGAAGCCTCTGATACTGGGGTGACCCGTCAGACATCAGGAAGATTCTGGGGTCTGTGGGAAGCCTCTGATACTGGGGTGACCCGTCAGACATCAGGAAGATTCTGGGGTCTCTGGGAAGCCTCTGATACTGGGGTGACCCGTCAGACATCAGGAAGATTCTGGGGTCTCTGGGAAGCCTCTGATACTGGGGTGACCCGTCAGACATCAGGAAGATTCTGGGGTCTCTGGGAAGCCTCTGATACTGGGGTGACCCGTCAGACATCAGGAAGATTCTGGGGTCTCTGGGAAGCCTCTGATATTGGGGTGACCTGTCAGACATTGGGAAGATTCCGGGTCTCTGGGGTGACCTGTCAGACATTGGGAAGATTCTGGGGTCTCTGGGGTGACCCGTCAGACATTGGGAAGATTCTAGGGGTCTCTGGGATGCCTCTGATAGTGGGGTGACCCGTCAGACATCAGGAAGATTCCGGGGTCTCTGGGAAGCCTCTGATACTGGGGTGACCCATCAGACATCAGGAAGATTCTGGGGTCTCTGGGAAACCTCTGATACTTGGATGACCCATCAGACATCGGGAAGATTCTGGGGTCTCTGGAAGACTCTAATACTGGGGTGACCCGTCAGACATCGGGAAGATTCCGGGGTCTCTGGGAAGCCTCTGATATTGGGGTGACCCATCAGACATTGGGAAGCCTCTGATACTGGGGTGACCCATCAGACATCAGGAAGATTCTGGGGTCTCTGGGAAGCCTCTGATATTGGGGTGACCCGTCAAGACATTGGGAAGATTCTGGGGTGACCTGTCAGACATGGGGAAGATTCCGGGGTCTTTGGGAAGCCTCTGATACTGGGGTGACCCGTCAGACATCGGGAAGACTCTGGGGTCTCTGGGAAGCCTCTGATACTGGGGTGACCCGTCAGACTTCGGGAAGACTCTGGGGTCTCTGGGAAGCCTCTGATACTGGGGTGACCCGTCAGACATCGGGAAGACTCTGGGGTCTCTGGGAAGCCTCTGATACTGGGGTGACCTATCAGACATCAGGAAGATTCTGGGGTCTCTGGGAAGCCTCTGATATTGGGGTGACCTGTCAGACATTGGGAAGATTCTGGGGTGACCCGTCAGACATTGGGAAGATTCTAGTGGTCTCTGGGATGCCTCTAAATAGTGGGGTGACCCGTCAGACATCAGGAAGATTCCGGGGTCTCTGGGAAGCCTCTGATACTGGGGTGACCTGTCCGACATCAGGAAGATTATGGGGTCTCTGGAAGACTCTAATACTGGGGTGACCCATCAGACATCGGGAAGATTCCAGGGTCTCTGGGAAGCCTCTGATATTGGGGTGACCCATCAGACATCAGGAAGATTCTGGGGTCTCTGGGAAGCCTCTGATACTGGGGTGACCCATTGGACATGGAGAAGATTCTGGGGTCTCTGGGAAGCCTCTGATACTGGGGTGACCCGTCAGACATTGGGAAGATTTTGGGGTCTCTGGGGTGACCTGTCAGACATGGGGAAGATTCCGGGGTCTCTGGGAAGCCTCTGATACTGGGGTGACCCGTCAGACATCGGGAAGACTCTGGGGTCTCTGGGAAGCCTCTGATACTGGGGTGACCTGTCAGACATCGGGAAGACTCTGGGGTCTCTGGGAAGCCTCTGATACTGGGGTGACCCGTCAGACATTGGGAAGATTCTGGGGTGACCCGTCAGACATCAGGAAGATTCTGGGGTCTCTGGGAAGCCTCTGATACTGGGGTGACCCGTCAGACATCAGGAAGATTCTGGGGTCTCTGGGAAGCCTCTGATACTGGGGTGACCCGTCAGACATCAGGAAGATTCTGGGGTCTCTGGGAAGCCTCTGATATTGGGGTGACCCATCAGACATCAGGAAGATTCTGGGGTCTCTGGGAAGCCTCTGATACTGGGGTGACCCGTCAGACATCGGGAAGATTCCAGGGTCTCTGGGAAGCCTCTGATATTGGGGTGACCCATCAGACATCAGGAAGATTCTGGGGTCTCTGGGAAGCCTCTGATACTGGGGTGACCCATTGGACATGGAGAAGATTCTGGGGTCTCTGGGAAGCCTCTGATACTGGGGTGACCCGTCAGACATTGGGAAGATTTTGGGGTCTCTGGGGTGACCTGTCAGACATGGGGAAGATTCCGGGGTCTCTGGGAAGCCTCTGATACTGGGGTGACCCGTCAGACATCGGGAAGACTCTGGGGTCTCTGGGAAGTCTCTGATACTGGGGTGACCTGTCAGACATCAGGAAGACTCTGGGGTCTCTGGGAAGCCTCTGATACTGGGGTGACCTGTCAGACATCGGGAAGACTCTGGGGTCTCTGGGAAGCCTCTGATACTGGGGTGACCCGTCAGACATTGGGAAGATTCTGGGGTGACCCGTCAGACATCAGGAAGATTCTGGGGTCTCTGGGAAGCCTCTGATACTGGGGTGACCCGTCAGACATCAGGAAGATTCTGGGGTCTCTGGGAAGCCTCTGATACTGGGGTGACCCGTCAGACATCAGGAAGATTCTGGGGTCTCTGGGAAGCCTCTGATATTGGGGTGACCTGTCAGACATTGGGAAGATTCCGGGGTCTCTGGGGTGACCTGTCGGACATTGGGAAGATTCTGGGGTGACCCGTCAGACATTGGGAAGATTCCGGGGTCTCTGGGGTGACCTGTCAGACATTGGGAAGACTCCAGGGTCTCTAGGGTGACCCGTCAGACATTGGGAAGATTCCGGGGTCTCTGGGGTGACCTATCGGACATGGAGAAGATTCCGGGGTCTCTGGGGTGACCCGTCAGACATTGGGAAGATTCCGGGGTCTCTGGGGTGACCTGTCGGACATGGAGAAGATTCTGGGGTTCATGATGGATGATCTTGGCTCTTGTTATTGATCGGAGACGTCGTCAGGGAGACGGGACGGTTTATTGATCATGTCTGGGGATTAATCCCGAGGTAATTAGATCTCCTCCCCCAGGAATGTCTCCCATTGTCCCTGTAATGTGTACAATCCTCCCGATCAGTGGAGCTGACACTCTAATGATGGGATATTCCTGGAATCCCCTCCGGTATCTTGTCATCCAGGAGCCACTGATCAGATAAGGTGAAAGTGAAAGGCCCGACTCCGAGACCCTCCCCAGTCTCTGCCACAATGGAATGTCCCTCCTCTACACTCACCGGACACTTTCTTAGGTCCACCAGTTCAATCGCTCGGTGACCCAAATTATGCAGAATACCCACTACTAGCAAGAGGGGCCTAATAAAGGGGGTCCAACCCGCTACTAGCAAGAGGGGCCTAATAAAGGGGGTCCAACCCGCTACTAGCAAGGGGGGCCTAATAAAGGGGGTCCAACCCGCTACTAGCAAGGGGGGCCTAATAAAGGGGGTCCAACCCGCTACTAGCAAGGGGGACCTCATAAAAGGGGTCCAACCCGCTACTAGCAAGGGGGACCTAATAAAGGGGGTCCAACCCGCTACTAGCAAAGGGGGCCTAATAAAGGGGGTCCAACCCGCTACTAGCAAGGGGGACCTCATAAAGGGGGTCCAACCCACTACTAGCAAGGGGGACCTCATAAAGGGAGTCCGACCCACTACTAGCAAGGGGGACCTCATAAAGGGGGCCCAACCCACTACTAGCAAGGGGGACCTAATAAAGGGGGTCCGACCCGCTACTAGCAAGGGGGACCTAATAAAGGGGGTCCAACCCACTACTAGCAAGGGGGACCTAATAAAGTGGCCGGTGAAGGTAATGATTTCGGTGTCGGAGGTGTTAGGGTGACATTTTGGTGTTACTCTCATGATGGCCGCCGGCTGTTTTCGGAGGTGAAGTGTTTTTTCCCCTACCAGCTTGCGTGAGAGCGAGGTGAGGGCCCGGCTCGTATATATAGAAGAACCGGCACTGTGACATACCTGTCTGTGACGTCTGCACTCCTCTCTCACCCCCCAGAGTAAACACGGCCCAGAACACAGGTGTGTAGGGTTAATGAAGATTTCAGTGGCCCCGAGGAGCCAATCTCTCGCCAGACAGGTCCCTGGAATTCGGCCAAGGTGCGTCGGTGTTATTGACACGTTTAGGGTCAATTAATTCCAGATCAACAGCTTGACAATATGAGATATTTATAGAATGTGCGCTATGTGTGTGGAAGGGAGTGACAGGGGAGTGAATCCTGCAGAGTCAGTGCTGCGGCTCTGGTGTTGGGGGTCCTCTGGTCTGTCCCTGTTGGGGAGGGAGCTCTGGTCAGTCCCTGTTGGGGGGGCTCTGGTCAGTCCCTGTTGGGGGAGCTCTGGTCAGTCCCTGTTGGGGGGGCTCTGGTCAGTCCCTGTTGAGGGGGCTCTGGTCAGTTCCTGTCGGGGGGGCTCTGGTCTGTCCCTGTTGGGGGGGAGCTCTGGTCAGTCCCTGTTTGGGGGGGCTCTGGTCAGTCCCTGTTGGGGGGGAGCTCTGGTCAGTCCCTGTTGGGGGGGCTCTGGTCAGTCCCTGTTGGGGGAGCTCTGGTCAGTCCCTGTTGGGGGGGCTCTGGTCAGTCCCTGTTGAGGGGGCTCTGGTCAGTTCCTGTTGGGGGGGCTCTGGTCTGTCCCTGTTGGGGGGGAGCTCTGGTCAGTCCCTGTTTGGGGGGGGCTCTGGTCAGTCCCTGTTGGGGGGAGCTCTGGTCAGTCCCTGTTGGGGGGGAGCTCTGGTCAGTCCCTGTTTGGGGGGGCTCTGGTCAGTCCCTGTTGGGGGGGAGCTCTGGTCAGTCCCTGTTGGGGGGGCTCTGGTCTGTCCTTGTTGGGGGGCTCTGGTCTGTCCCTGTTGGGGGGCTCTGGTCTGTCCTTGTTGGGGGGCTCTGGTCTGTCCTTGTTGGGGGGCTCTGGTCTGTCCCTGTTGGGGGGCTCTGGTCTGTCCCTGTTGGGGGGCTCTGGTCTGTCCCTGTTGGGGGGCTCTGGTCTGTCCCTGTTGGGGGGCTCTGGTCTGTCCTTGTTGGGGGGCTCTGGTCTGTCCCTGTTGGGGGGCTCTGGTCTGTCCCTGTTGGGGGGCTCTGGTCTGTCCTTGTTGGGGGGGCTCTGGTCTGTCCTTGTTGGGGGGGCTCTGGTCTGTCCCTGTTGGGATGAGCTCTGGTTTGGGGGGGGCTCTGGTCCGTCCCTGGTGGGCCCCGGTCTCCCGTAGCACGGGCCCCCAGCAGCCTGGTGCTCCTCTTCTGGCCTCACTCAGCAGTTCTGAGCTAAACGCTGAAATCTGACTTTTATTTCATGATCTAATCTATTGATTCGGGGGGGGGGAGTGGGGGGGGCCGCTGTGAGATTATCCGGTTACAGCTAAATGGCTTTTCTCGTGAAACCCAAACCGGTGCGACCCTCCCCCCCACCCCACCCCACTCCCCGCACCGCCATCTGCAACTAGATCTACAGGGGCTACAAAACTCTCCCAGAGTTCCCTTCTCCAGCTGCTCACAGCCGGGGGCCCCACATAAATCCAGGAACCCCCCCCCCCCATGGATGTGACCCCTGACCTGAGGCCTTACCAGGTGTGCAAACAGCTTACACTCTACAGCCCAGATCTCCATCTTGGGGCCCCACCAGGTATAATATGATCTCCGGGCAGAAGAGCTCACACTCTACAGCCCAGATCTCCATCTTGGGGCCCCACCAGGTATAATATGATCTCCGGGCAGAAGAGCTCACAACCTATAGCCCAGATCTCCATCTTGGGGCCCCACCAGGTATAATATGATCTCTCGGCAGAAGAGCTCACACTCTACAGCCCAGATCTCCATCTTGGGGCCCCACCAGGTATAATATGATCTCCGGGCAGAGGAGCTCACACTCTACAGCCCAGATCTCCATCTTGGGGCCCCACCAGGTATAATATGATCTCCGGGCAGAAGAGCTCACACTCTATAGCCCAGATCTCCATCTTGGGGCCCCACCAGGTATAATATGATCTCCGGGCAGAAGAGCTCACACTCTACAGCCCAGATCTCCATCTTGGGGCCCCACCAGGTATAATATGATCTCTCGGCAGAAGAGCTCACACTCTACAGCCCAGATCTCCATCTTGGGGCCCCACCAGGTATAATATGATCTCTCGGCAGAAGAGCTCACACTCTACAGCCCAGATCTCCATCTTGGGGCCCCACCAGGTATAATATGATCTCTCCGCAGAAGAGCTCACACTCTACAGCCCAGATCTCCATCTTGGGGCCCCACCGGGTATAATATGATCTCTCCGCAGAAGAGCTCACACTCTACAGCCCAGATCTCCATCTTGGGGCCCCACCAGGTATAATATGATCTCCGGGCAGAAGAGCTCACACTCTACAGCCCAGATCTCCATCTTGGGGCCCCACCAGGTATAATATGATCTCTCGGCAGAAGAGCACACACTCTACAGCCCAGATCTCCATCTTGGGGCCCCACCAGGTATAATATGATCTCTCGGCAGAAGAGCTCACACTCTACAGCCCAGATCTCCATCTTGGGGCCCCACCAGGTATAATATGATCTCTCGGCAGAAGAGCTCACACTCTACAGCCCAGATCTCCATCTTGGGGCCCCACCAGGTATAATATGATCTCCGGGCAGAAGAGCTCACACTCTAAAGCCCAGATCTCCATCTTGGGGCCCCACCAGGTATAATATGATCTCTCCGCAGAAGAGCTCACACTCTATAGCCCAGATCTCCATCTTGGGGCCCCACCAGGTATATAATGATCTCTGGGCAGAAGAGCTCACACTCTACAGCCCAGATCTCCATCTTGGGGCCCCACCAGGTATAATATGATCTCCGGGCAGAAGAGCTCACACTCTATAGCCCAGATCTCCATCTTGGGGCCCCACCAGGTATAATATGATCTCCGGGCAGAAGAGCTCACACTCTACAGCTCAGATCTCCATCTTGGGGCCCCACCAGGTATAATATGATCTCCGGGCAGAAGAGCTCACACTCTATAGCCCAGATCTCCATCTTGGGGCCCCACCGGTTATAATCTGATCTCCGGGCAGAAGAGCTCACACTCTATAGCCCAGATCTCCATCTTGGGGCCCCACCAGGTATAATATGATCTCTGGGCAGAAGAGCTCACACTCTACAGCCCAGATTTCCATCTTGGGGCCCCACCAGGTATAATATGATCTCCGGGCAGAAGAGCTCACACTCTATAGCCCAGATCTCCATCTTGGGGCCCCACCAGGTATAATATGATCTCCGGGTAGAAGAGCTCACACTCTACAGCCCAGATCTCCATCTTGGGGCCCCACCAGGTATAATATGATCTCCGGGCAGAAGAGCTCACACTCTACAGCCCAGATCTCCATCTTGGGGCCCCACCAGGTATAATATGATCTCCGGGCAGAAGAGCTCACACTCTATAGCCCAGATCTCCATCTTGGGGCCCCACCAGGTATAATATGATCTCTCGGCAGAAGAGCTCACACTCTACAGCCCAGATCTCCATCTTGGGGCCCCACCAGGTATAATATGATCTCTCGGCAGAAGAGCTCACACTCTACAGCCCAGATCTCCATCTTGGGGCCCCACCAGGTATAATATGATCTCTCCGCAGAAGAGCTCACACTCTACAGCCCAGATCTCCATCTTGGGGCCCCACCGGGTATAATATGATCTCTCCGCAGAAGAGCTCACACTCTACAGCCCAGATCTCCATCTTGGGGCCCCACCAGGTATAATATGATCTCCGGGCAGAAGAGCTCACACTCTACAGCCCAGATCTCCATCTTGGGGCCCCACCAGGTATAATATGATCTCTCGGCAGAAGAGCTCACACTCTACAGCCCAGATCTCCATCTTGGGGCCCCACCAGGTATAATATGATCTCTCGGCAGAAGAGCTCACACTCTACAGCCCAGATCTCCATCTTGGGGCCCCACCAGGTATAATGTGATCTCTCGGCAGAAGAGCTCACACTCTACAGCCCAGATCTCCATCTTGGGGCCCCACCAGGTATAATATGATCTCCGGGCAGAAGAGCTCACACTCTAAAGCCCAGATCTCCATCTTGGGGCCCCACCAGGTATAATATGATCTCCGGGCAGAAGAGCTCACACTCTACAGCCCAGATCTCCATCTTGGGGCCCCACCAGGTATAATATGATCTCCGGGCAGAAGAGCTCACACTCTACAGCCCAGATCTCCATCTTGGGGCCCCACCAGGTATAATATGATCTCCGGGCAGAAGAGCTCACACTCTATAGCCCAGATCTCCATCTTGGGGCCCCACCAGGTATATAATGATCTCTGGGCAGAAGAGCTCACACTCTACAGCCCAGATCTCCATCTTGGGGCCCCACCAGGTATAATATGATCTCCGGGCAGAAGAGCTCACACTCTATAGCCCAGATCTCCATCTTGGGGCCCCACCAGGTATAATATGATCTCCGGGCAGAAGAGCTCACACTCTACAGCTCAGATCTCCATCTTGGGGCCCCACCAGGTATAATATGATCTCCGGGCAGAAGAGCTCACACTCTATAGCCCAGATCTCCATCTTGGGGCCCCACCGGTTATAATCTGATCTCCGGGCAGAAGAGCTCACACTCTATAGCCCAGATCTCCATCTTGGGGCCCCACCAGGTATAATATGATCTCTGGGCAGAAGAGCTCACACTCTACAGCCCAGATCTCCATCTTGGGGCCCCACCAGGTATAATATGATCTCCGGGCAGAAGAGCTCACACTCTACAGCCCAGATCTCCATCTTGGGGCCCCACCAGGTATAATATGATCTCCGGGCAGAAGAGCTCACACTCTATAGCCCAGATCTCCATCTTGGGGCCCCACCAGGTATAATATGATCTCCGGGTAGAAGAGCTCACACTCTACAGCCCAGATCTCCATCTTGGGGCCCCACTAGGTATAATATGATCTCCGGGCAGAAGAGCTCACACTCTACAGCCCAGATCTCCATCTTGGGGCCCCACCAGGTATAATATGATCTCCGGGCAGAAGAGCTCACACTCTACAGCCCAGATCTCCATCTTGGGGCCCCACCAGGTATAATATGATCTCTCGGCAGAAGAGCTCACACTCTATAGCCCAGATCTCCATCTTGGGGCCCCACCAGGTATAATATGATCTCTCCGCAGAAGAGCTTACACTCTACAGCCTAGATCTCCATCTTGGGGCCCCACCAGGTATAATATGATCTCCGGGTAGAAGAGCTCACACTCTACAGCCCAGATCTCCATCTTGGGGCCCCACCAGGTATAATATGATCTCCGGGTAGAAGAGCTCACACTCTACAGCCCAGATCTCCATCTTGGGGCCCCACCAGGTATAATATGATCTCCGGGCAGAAGAGCTCACACTCTACAGCCCAGATCTCCATCTTGGGGCCCCACCAGGTATAATATGATCTCTCGGCAGAAGAGCTCACACTCTACAGCCCAGATCTCCATCTTGGGGCCCCACCAGGTATAATATGATCTCCGGGCAGAGGAGCTCACACTCTACACCCCAGATCTCCATCTTGGGGCCCCACCAGGTATAATATGATCTCCGGGCAGAAGAGCTCACACTCTATAGCCCAGATCTCCATCTTGGGGCCCCACCAGGTATAATATGATCTCCGGGCAGAAGAGCTCACACTCTACAGCCCAGATCTCCATCTTGGGGCCCCACCAGGTATAATATGATCTCTCGGCAGAAGAGCTCACACTCTACAGCCCAGATCTCCATCTTGGGGCCCCACCAGGTATAATATGATCTCTCCGCAGAAGAGCTCACACTCTACAGCCCAGATCTCCATCTTGGGGCCCCACCGGGTATAATATGATCTCTCCGCAGAAGAGCTCACACTCTACAGCCCAGATCTCCATCTTGGGGCCCCACCGGGTATAATATGATCTCTCCGCAGAAGAGCTCACACTCTACAGCCCAGATCTCCATCTTGGGGCCCCACCAGGTATAATATGATCTCTCGGCAGAAGAGCTCACACTCTACAGCCCAGATCTCCATCTTGGGGCCCCACCAGGTATAATATGATCTCCGGGCAGAAGAGCTCACACTCTACAGCCCAGATCTCCATCTTGGGGCCCCACCAGGTATAATATGATCTCCGGGCAGAAGAGCTCACACTCTACAGCCCAGATCTCCATCTTGGGGCCCCACCAGGTATAATATGATCTCTCGGCAGAAGAGCTCACACTCTATAGCCCAGATCTCCATCTTGGGGCCCCACCAGGTATAATATGATCTCTCCGCAGAAGAGCTTACACTCTACAGCCTAGATCTCCATCTTGGGGCCCCACCAGGTATAATATGATCTCCGGGTAGAAGAGCTCACACTCTACAGCCCAGATCTCCATCTTGGGGCCCCACCAGGTATAATATGATCTCCGGGTAGAAGAGCTCACACTCTACAGCCCAGATCTCCATCTTGGGGCCCCACCAGGTATAATATGATCTCCGGGCAGAAGAGCTCACACTCTACAGCCCAGATCTCCATCTTGGGGCCCCACCAGGTATAATATGATCTCTCGGCAGAAGAGCTCACACTCTACAGCCCAGATCTCCATCTTGGGGCCCCACCAGGTATAATATGATCTCCGGGCAGAGGAGCTCACACTCTACACCCCAGATCTCCATCTTGGGGCCCCACCAGGTATAATATGATCTCCGGGCAGAAGAGCTCACACTCTATAGCCCAGATCTCCATCTTGGGGCCCCACCAGGTATAATATGATCTCCGGGCAGAAGAGCTCACACTCTACAGCCCAGATCTCCATCTTGGGGCCCCACCAGGTATAATATGATCTCTCGGCAGAAGAGCTCACACTCTACAGCCCAGATCTCCATCTTGGGGCCCCACCAGGTATAATATGATCTCTCCGCAGAAGAGCTCACACTCTACAGCCCAGATCTCCATCTTGGGGCCCCACCGGGTATAATATGATCTCTCCGCAGAAGAGCTCACACTCTACAGCCCAGATCTCCATCTTGGGGCCCCACCGGGTATAATATGATCTCTCCGCAGAAGAGCTCACACTCTACAGCCCAGATCTCCATCTTGGGGCCCCACCAGGTATAATATGATCTCTCGGCAGAAGAGCTCACACTCTACAGCCCAGATCTCCATCTTGGGGCCCCACCAGGTATAATATGATCTCCGGGCAGAAGAGCTCACACTCTACAGCCCAGATCTCCATCTTGGGGCCCCACCAGGTATAATATGATCTCTCGGCAGAAGAGCTCACACTCTACAGCCCAGATCTCCATCTTGGGGCCCCACCAGGTATAATATGATCTCTCGGCAGAAGAGCTCCCACTCTACAGCCCAGATCTCCATCTTGGGGCCCCACCAGGTATAATATGATCTCTCGGCAGAAGAGCTCACACTCTACAGCCCAGATCTCCATCTTGGGGCCCCACCAGGTATAATATGATCTCCGGGCAGAAGAGCTCACACTCTAAAGCCCAGATCTCCATCTTGGGGCCCCACCAGGTATAATATGATCTCTCCGCAGAAGAGCTCACACTCTATAGCCCAGATCTCCATCTTGGGGCCCCACCAGGTATATAATGATCTCTGGGCAGAAGAGCTCACACTCTACAGCCCAGATCTCCATCTTGGGGCCCCACCAGGTATAATATGATCTCCGGGCAGAAGAGCTCACACTCTATAGCCCAGATCTCCATCTTGGGGCCCCACCAGGTATAATATGATCTCCGGGCAGAAGAGCTCACACTCTACAGCTCAGATCTCCATCTTGGGGCCCCACCAGGTATAATATGATCTCCGGGCAGAAGAGCTCACACTCTATAGCCCAGATCTCCATCTTGGGGCCCCACCGGTTATAATCTGATCTCCGGGCAGAAGAGCTCACACTCTATAGCCCAGATCTCCATCTTGGGGCCCCACCAGGTATAATATGATCTCTGGGCAGAAGAGCTCACACTCTACAGCCCAGATCTCCATCTTGGGGCCCCACCAGGTATAATATGATCTCTCGGCAGAAGAGCTCACACTCTACAGCCCAGATCTCCATCTTGGGGCCCCACCAGGTATAATATGATCTCTCCGCAGAAGAGCTCACACTCTACAGCCCAGATCTCCATCTTGGGGCCCCACCGGGTATAATATGATCTCTCCGCAGAAGAGCTCACACTCTACAGCCCAGATCTCCATCTTGGGGCCCCACCGGGTATAATATGATCTCTCCGCAGAAGAGCTCACACTCTACAGCCCAGATCTCCATCTTGGGGCCCCACCAGGTATAATATGATCTCTCGGCAGAAGAGCTCACACTCTACAGCCCAGATCTCCATCTTGGGGCCCCACCAGGTATAATATGATCTCCGGGCAGAAGAGCTCACACTCTACAGCCCAGATCTCCATCTTGGGGCCCCACCAGGTATAATATGATCTCCGGGCAGAAGAGCTCACACTCTACAGCCCAGATCTCCATCTTGGGGCCCCACCAGGTATAATATGATCTCTCGGCAGAAGAGCTCACACTCTATAGCCCAGATCTCCATCTTGGGGCCCCACCAGGTATAATATGATCTCTCCGCAGAAGAGCTTACACTCTACAGCCTAGATCTCCATCTTGGGGCCCCACCAGGTATAATATGATCTCCGGGTAGAAGAGCTCACACTCTACAGCCCAGATCTCCATCTTGGGGCCCCACCAGGTATAATATGATCTCCGGGTAGAAGAGCTCACACTCTACAGCCCAGATCTCCATCTTGGGGCCCCACCAGGTATAATATGATCTCCGGGCAGAAGAGCTCACACTCTACAGCCCAGATCTCCATCTTGGGGCCCCACCAGGTATAATATGATCTCTCGGCAGAAGAGCTCACACTCTACAGCCCAGATCTCCATCTTGGGGCCCCACCAGGTATAATATGATCTCCGGGCAGAGGAGCTCACACTCTACACCCCAGATCTCCATCTTGGGGCCCCACCAGGTATAATATGATCTCCGGGCAGAAGAGCTCACACTCTATAGCCCAGATCTCCATCTTGGGGCCCCACCAGGTATAATATGATCTCCGGGCAGAAGAGCTCACACTCTACAGCCCAGATCTCCATCTTGGGGCCCCACCAGGTATAATATGATCTCTCGGCAGAAGAGCTCACACTCTACAGCCCAGATCTCCATCTTGGGGCCCCACCAGGTATAATATGATCTCTCCGCAGAAGAGCTCACACTCTACAGCCCAGATCTCCATCTTGGGGCCCCACCGGGTATAATATGATCTCTCCGCAGAAGAGCTCACACTCTACAGCCCAGATCTCCATCTTGGGGCCCCACCGGGTATAATATGATCTCTCCGCAGAAGAGCTCACACTCTACAGCCCAGATCTCCATCTTGGGGCCCCACCAGGTATAATATGATCTCTCGGCAGAAGAGCTCACACTCTACAGCCCAGATCTCCATCTTGGGGCCCCACCAGGTATAATATGATCTCCGGGCAGAAGAGCTCACACTCTACAGCCCAGATCTCCATCTTGGGGCCCCACCAGGTATAATATGATCTCTCGGCAGAAGAGCTCACACTCTACAGCCCAGATCTCCATCTTGGGGCCCCACCAGGTATAATATGATCTCTCGGCAGAAGAGCTCCCACTCTACAGCCCAGATCTCCATCTTGGGGCCCCACCAGGTATAATATGATCTCTCGGCAGAAGAGCTCACACTCTACAGCCCAGATCTCCATCTTGGGGCCCCACCAGGTATAATATGATCTCCGGGCAGAAGAGCTCACACTCTAAAGCCCAGATCTCCATCTTGGGGCCCCACCAGGTATAATATGATCTCTCCGCAGAAGAGCTCACACTCTATAGCCCAGATCTCCATCTTGGGGCCCCACCAGGTATATAATGATCTCTGGGCAGAAGAGCTCACACTCTACAGCCCAGATCTCCATCTTGGGGCCCCACCAGGTATAATATGATCTCCGGGCAGAAGAGCTCACACTCTATAGCCCAGATCTCCATCTTGGGGCCCCACCAGGTATAATATGATCTCCGGGCAGAAGAGCTCACACTCTACAGCTCAGATCTCCATCTTGGGGCCCCACCAGGTATAATATGATCTCCGGGCAGAAGAGCTCACACTCTATAGCCCAGATCTCCATCTTGGGGCCCCACCGGTTATAATCTGATCTCCGGGCAGAAGAGCTCACACTCTATAGCCCAGATCTCCATCTTGGGGCCCCACCAGGTATAATATGATCTCTGGGCAGAAGAGCTCATACTCTACAGCCCAGATCTCCATCTTGGGGCCCCACCAGGTATAATATGATCTCCGGGCAGAAGAGCTCACACTCTATAGCCCAGATCTCCATCTTGGGGCCCCACCAGGTATAATATGATCTCCGGGTAGAAGAGCTCACACTCTACAGCCCAGATCTCCATCTTGGGGCCCCACCAGGTATAATATGATCTCCGGGCAGAAGAGCTCACACTCTACAGCCCAGATCTCCATCTTGGGGCCCCACCAGGTATAATATGATCTCCGGGCAGAAGAGCTCACACTCTACAGCCCAGATCTCCATCTTGGGGCCCCACCAGGTATAATATGATCTCTCGGCAGAAGAGCTCACACTCTATAGCCCAGATCTCCATCTTGGGGCCCCACCAGGTATAATATGATCTCTCCGCAGAAGAGCTTACACTCTACAGCCTAGATCTCCATCTTGGGGCCCCACCAGGTATAATATGATCTCCGGGCAGAAGAGCTCACACTCTATAGCCCAGATCTCCATCTTGGGGCACCACCAGGTATAATATGATCTCCGGGCAGAAGAGCTCACACTCTATAGCCCAGATCTCCATCTTGGGGCCCCACCAGGTATAATATGATCTCCGGGCAGAAGAGCTCACACTCTACAGCCCAGATCTCCATCTTGGGGCCCCACTAGGTATAATATGATCTCCGGGCAGAAGAGCTCACACTCTACAGCCCAGATCTCCATCTTGGGGCCCCACCAGGTATAATATGATCTCCGGGCAGAAGAGCTCACACTCTATAGCCCAGATCTCCATCTTGGGGCCCCACCAGGTATAATATGATCTCTGGGCAGAAGAGCTCACACTCTATAGCCCAGATCTCCATCTTGGGGCCCCACCGGGTATAATATGATCTCCGGGCAGAAGAGCTCACACTCTACAGCCCAGATCTCCATCTTGGGGCCCCACCGGGTATAATATGATCTCTCGGCAGAAGAGCTCACACTCTATAGCCCAGATCTCCATCTTGGGGCCCCACCAGGTATAATATGATCTCCGGGCAGAAGAGCTCACACTCTACAGCCCAGATCTCCATCTTGGGGCCCCACCAGGTATAATATGATCTCCGGGCAGAAGAGCTCACACTCTACAGCCCAGATCTCCATCTTGGGGCCCCACCAGGTATAATATGATCTCCGGGCAGAAGAGCTCACACTCTACAGCCCAGATCTCCATCTTGGGGCCCACCAGGTATAATATGATCTCCGGGCAGAGGAGCTCACACTCTACAGCCCAGATCTCCATCTTGGGGCCCCACCAGGTATAATATGATCTCCGGGCAGTAGAGCTCACACTCTACAGCCCAGATCTCCATCTTGGGGCCCCACCAGGTATAATATGATCTCTCGGCAGAAGAGCTCACACTCTATAGCCCAGATCTCCATCTTGGGGCCCCACCAGGTATAATATGATCTCCGGGCAGAAGAGCTCACACTCTACAGCCCAGATCTCCATCTTAGGGCCCCACCAGGTATAATATGATCTCTGGGCAGAAGAGCTCACACTCTACAGCCCAGATCTCCATCTTGGGGCCCCACCAGGTATAATATGATCTCCGGGCAGAAGAGCTCACACTCTACAGCCCAGATCTCCATCTTGGGGCCCCACCAGGTATAATATGATCTCCGGGCAGAAGAGCTCACACTCTACAGCCCAGATCTCCATCTTGGGGCCCCACCAGGTATAATATGATCTCCGGGCAGAAGAGCTCACACTCTACAGCCCAGATCTCCATCTTGGGGCCCCACCAGGTATAATATGATCTCTCCGCAGAAGAGCTCACACTCTACAGCCCAGATCTCCATCTTGGGGCCCCACCAGGTATAATATGATCTCCGGGCAGAAGAGCTCACACTCTACAGCCCATATCTCCATCTTGGGGCCCCACTAGGTATATTATGATCTCCGGGCAGAAGAGCTCACACTCTACAGCCCAGATCTCCATCTTGGGGCCCCACCAGGTATAATATGATCTCCGGGCAGAAGAGCTCACACTCTACAGCCCAGATCTCCATCTTGGGGCCCCACCAGGTATAATATGATCTCCGGGCAGAAGAGCTTACACTCTACAGCCCAGATCTCCATCTTGGGGCCCCACCGGGTATAATATGATCTCTCCGCAGAAGAGCTCACACTCTACAGCCCAGATCTCCATCTTGGGGCCCCACCAGGTATTATATGATCTCCGGGCAGAAGAGCTCACACTCTATAGCCCAGATCTCCATCTTGGGGCCCCACCAGGTATAATATGATCTCCGGGCAGAAGAGCTCACACTCTACAGCCCAGATCTCCATCTTGGGGCCCCACCAGGTATATTATGATCTCCGGGCAGAAGAGCTCACACTCTACAGCCCAGATCTCCATCTTGAGGCCCCACCAGGTATAATATGATCTCCGGGCAGAAGAGCTCACACTCTATAGCCCAGATCTCCATCTTGGGGCCCCACCAGGTATAATATGATCTCCGGGTAGAAGAGCTCACACTCTATAGCCCAGATCTCCATCTTGGGGCCCCACCGGGTATAATATGATCTCTGGGCAGAAGAGCTCACACTCTACAGCCCAGATCTCCATCTTGGGGCCCCACCAGGTATAATATGATCTCCGGGCAGAAGAGCTCACACTCTACAGCCCAGATCTCCATCTTGGGGCCCCACCAGGTATAATATGATCTCCGGGCAGAAGAGCTCACACTCTATAGCCCAGATCTCCATCTTGGGGCCCCACCAGGTATAATATGATCTCTCGGCAGAAGAGCTCACACTCTACAGCCCAGATCTCCATCTTGGGGCCCCACCAGGTATAATATGATCTCTCCGCAGAAGAGCTCACACTCTACAGCCCAGATCTCCATCTTGGGGCCCCACCAGGTATAATATGTTCTCCGGGCAGAAGAGCTCACACTCTACAGCCCAGATCTCCATCTTGGGGCCCCACCAGGTATAATATGATCTCCGGGCAGAAGAGCTCACACTCTATAGCCCAGATCTCCATCTTGGGGCCCCACCAGGTATAATATGATCTCTCGGCAGAAGAGCTCACACTCTACAGCCCAGATCTCCATCTTGGGGCCCCACCAGGTATAATATGATCTCTCGGCAGAAGAGCTCACACTCTACAGCCCAGATCTCCATCTTGGGGCCCCACCAGGTATAATATGATCTCCGGGCAGAAGAGCTCACACTCTATAGCCCAGATCTCCATCTTGGGGCCCCACCAGGTATAATATGATCTCCGGGCAGAAGAGCTCACACTCTACAGCCCAGATCTCCATCTTGGGGCCCCACCAGGTATAATATGATCTCTGGGCAGAAGAGCTCACACTCTATAGCCCAGATCTCCATCTTGGGTCCCCACCGGGTATAATATGATCTCTGGGCAGAAGAGCTCACACTCTACAGCCCAGATCTCCATCTTAGGGCCCCACCAGGTATAATATGATCTCCGGGCAGAAGAGCTCACACTCTACAGCCCAGATCTCCATCTTGGGGCCCCACCGGGTATAATATGATCTCTCCGCAGAAGAGCTCACACTCTACAGCCCAGATCTCCATCTTGGGGCCCCACCGGGTATAATATGATCTCTCCGCAGAAGAGCTCACACTCTACAGCCCAGATCTCCATCTTGGGGCCCCACCAGGTATAATATGATCTCTGGGCAGAAGAGCTCACACTCTATAGCCCAGATCTCCATCTTGGGTCCCCACCGGGTATAATATGATCTCTGGGCAGAAGAGCTCACACTCTACAGCCCAGATCTCCATCTTAGGGCCCCACCAGGTATAATATGATCTCCGGGCAGAAGAGCTCACTCTCTACAGCCCAGATCTCCATCTTGGGGCCCCACCAGGTATAATATGATCTCTCCGCAGAAGAGCTCACACTCTACAGCCCAGATCTCCATCTTGGGGCCCCACCAGGTATAATATGATCTCCGGGCAGAAGAGCTCACAATCTACAGCCCAGATCTCCATCTTGGGGCCCCACCGGGTATAATATGATCTCTGGGCAGAAGAGCTCACACTCTACAGCCCAGATCTCCATCTTGGGGCCCCACCGGGTATAATATGATCTCCGGGCAGAAGAGCTCACACTCTACAGCCCAGATCTCCATCTTGGGGCCCCACCAGGTATAATATGATCTCTCGGCAGAAGAGCTCACACTCTATAGCCCAGATCTCCATCTTGGGGCCCCAACAGGTATAATATGATCTCTGGGCAGAAGAGCTCACACTCTACAGCCCAGATCTCCATCTTGGGGCCCCACCAGGTATAATATGATCTCTGGGCAGAAGAGCTCACACTCTACAGCCCAGATCTCCATCTTGGGGCCCCACCAGGTATAATATGATCTCTCGGCAGAAGAGCTCACACTCTATAGCCCAGATCTCCATCTTGGGGCCCCAACAGGTATAATATGATCTCTCGGCAGAAGAGCTCACACTCTACAGCCCAGATCTCCATCTTAGGGCCCCACCAGGTATAATATGATCTCCGGGCAGAAGAGCTCACACTCTACAGCCCAGATCTCCATCTTGGGGCCCCACTGGGTATAATATGATCTCTCCGCAGAAGAGCTCACACTCTACAGCCCAGATCTCCATCTTGGGGCCCCACCAGGTATAATATGATCTCTGGGCAGAAGAGCTCACACTCTACAGCCCAGATCTCCATCTTGGGGCCCCACCAGGTATAATATGATCTCTCCGCAGAAGAGCTCACACTCTACAGCCCAGATCTCCATCTTGGGGCCCCACCAGGTATAATATGATCTCTCCGCAGAAGAGCTCACACTCTACAGCCCAGATCTCCATCTTGGGGCCCCACCAGGTATAATATGATCTCTGGGCAGAAGAGCTCACACTCTACAGCCCAGATCTCCATCTTGGGGCCCCACCAGGTATAATATGATCTCTCCGCAGAAGAGCTCACACTCTACAGCCCAGATCTCCATCTTGGGGCCCCACCAGGTATAATATGATCTCCGGGCAGAAGAGCTCACACTCTATAGCCCAGATCTCCATCTTGGGGCCCCACCAGGTATAATATGATCTCCGGGCAGAAGAGCTCACACTCTACAGCTCAGATCTCCATCTTGGGGCCCCACCAGGTATAATATGATCTCCGGGCAGAAGAGCTCACACTCTATAGCCCAGATCTCCATCTTGGGGCCCCACCGGTTATAATCTGATCTCCGGGCAGAAGAGCTCACACTCTATAGCCCAGATCTCCATCTTGGGGCCCCACCAGGTATAATATGATCTCTGGGCAGAAGAGCTCACACTCTACAGCCCAGATCTCCATCTTGGGGCCCCACCAGGTATAATATGATCTCCGGGAAGAAGAGCTCACACTCTACAGCCCAGATCTCCATCTTGGGGCCCCACCGGGTATAATATGATCTCTCGGCAGAAGAGCTCACACTCTATAGCCCAGATCTCCATCTTGGGGCCCCACCAGGTATAATATGATCTCCGGGCAGAAGAGCTCACACTCTATAGCCCAGATCTCCATCTTGGGGCCCCACCAGGTATATAATGATCTCTGGGCAGAAGAGCTCACACTCTACAGCCCAGATCTCCATCTTGGGGCCCCACCAGGTATAATATGATCTCCGGGCAGAAGAGCTCACACTCTATAGCCCAGATCTCCATCTTGGGGCCCCACCAGGTATAATATGATCTCCGGGCAGAAGAGCTCACACTCTACAGCTCAGATCTCCATCTTGGGGCCCCACCAGGTATAATATGATCTCCGGGCAGAAGAGCTCACACTCTATAGCCCAGATCTCCATCTTGGGGCCCCACCGGTTATAATCTGATCTCCGGGCAGAAGAGCTCACACTCTATAGCCCAGATCTCCATCTTGGGGCCCCACCAGGTATAATATGATCTCTGGGCAGAAGAGCTCACACTCTACAGCCCAGATCTCCATCTTGGGGCCCCACCAGGTATAATATGATCTCCGGGCAGAAGAGCTCACACTCTATAGCCCAGATCTCCATCTTGGGGCCCCACCAGGTATAATATGATCTCCGGGTAGAAGAGCTCACACTCTACAGCCCAGATCTCCATCTTGGGGCCCCACTAGGTTTAATATGATCTCCGGGCAGAAGAGCTCACACTCTACAGCCCAGATCTCCATCTTGGGGCCCCACCAGGTATAATATGATCTCCGGGCAGAAGAGCTCACACTCTACAGCCCAGATCTCCATCTTGGGGCCCCACCAAGTATAATATGATCTCTCGGCAGAAGAGCTCACACTCTATAGCCCAGATCTCCATCTTGGGGCCCCACCAGGTATAATATGATCTCTCTGCAGAAGAGCTCACACTCTACAGCCCAGATCTCCATCTTGGGGCCCCACCAGGTATAATATGATCTCCGGGCAGAAGAGCTCACACTCTACAGCCCATATCTCCATCTTGGGGCCCCACTAGGTATATTATGATCTCCGGGCAGAAGAGCTCACACTCTACAGCCCAGATCTCCATCTTGGGGCCCCACCAGGTATAATATGATCTCCGGGCAGAAGAGCTCACACTCTACAGCCCAGATCTCCATCTTGGGGCCCCACCAGGTATAATATGATCTCTCGGCAGAAGAGCTCACACTCTACAGCCCAGATCTCCATCTTGGGGCCCCACCGGGTATAATATGATCTCTCCGCAGAAGAGCTCACACTCTACAGCCCAGATCTCCATCTTGGGGCCCCACCAGGTATAATATGATCTCCGGGCAGAAGAGCTCACACTCTACAGCCCAGATCTCCATCTTGGGGCCCCACCAGGTATAATATGATCTCCGGGCAGAAGAGCTCACACTCTACAGCCCAGATCTCCATCTTGGGGCCCCACCAGGTATAATATGATCTCCGGGCAGAAGAGCTTACACTCTACAGCCCAGATCTCCATCTTGGGGCCCCACCGGGTATAATATGATCTCTCCGCAGAAGAGCTCACACTCTACAGCCCAGATCTCCATCTTGGGGCCCCACCAGGTATAATATGATCTCCGGGCAGAAGAGCTCACACTCTACAGCCCAGATCTCCATCTTGGGGCCCCACCAGGTATAATATGATCTCCGGGCAGAAGAGCTCACACTCTATAGCCCAGATCTCCATCTTGGGGCCCCACCAGGTATAATATGATCTCTGGGCAGAAGAGCTCACACTCTACAGCCCAGATCTCCATCTTGGGGCCCCACCAGGTATAATATGATCTCCGGGCAGAAGAGCTCACACTCTACAGCCCAGATCTCCATCTTGGGGCCCCACCAGGTATAATATGATCTCCGGGCAGAAGAGCTCACACTCTACAGCCCAGATCTCCATCTTGGGGCCCCACCAGGTATAATATGATCTCCGGGCAGAAGAGCTCACACTCTATAGCCCAGATCTCCATCTTGGGGCCCCACCAGGTATAATATGATCTCTCGGCAGAAGAGCTCACACTCTACAGCCCAGATCTCCATCTTGGGGCCCCACCAGGTATATTATGATCTCCGGGTAGAAGAGCTCACACTCTACAGCCCAGATCTCCATCTTGGGGCCCCACCAGGTATAATATGATCTCCGGGCAGAAGAGCTCACACTCTATAGCCCAGATCTCCATCTTGGGGCCCCACCAGGTATAATATGATCTCCGGGCAGAAGAGCTCACACTCTACAGCCCAGATCTCCATCTTGGGGCCCCACCAGGTATAATATGATCTCTGGGCAGAAGAGCTCACACTCTATAGCCCAGATCTCCATCTTGGGTCCCCACCGGGTATAATAGGATCTCTGGGCAGAAGAGCTCACACTCTACAGCCCAGATCTCCATCTTAGGGCCCCACCAGGTATAATATGATCTCCGGGCAGAAGAGCTCACACTCTACAGCCCAGATCTCCATCTTGGGGCCCCACCGGGTATAATATGATCTCTCCGCAGAAGAGCTCACACTCTACAGCCCAGATCTCCATCTTGGGGCCCCACCAGGTATAATATGATCTCTGGGCAGAAGAGCTCACTCTCTACAGCCCAGATCTCCATCTTGGGGCCCCACCGGGTATAATATGATCTCTCCGCAGAAGAGCTCACACTCTACAGCCCAGATCTCCATCTTGGGGCCCCACCAGGTATAATATGATCTCCGGGCAGAAGAGCTCACAATCTACAGCCCAGATCTCCATCTTGGGGCCCCACCGGGTATAATATGATCTCTGGGCAGAAGAGCTCACACTCTACAGCCCAGATCTCCATCTTGGGGCCCCACCAGGTATAATATGATCTCCGGGCAGAAGAGCTCACACTCTACAGCCCAGATCTCCATCTTGGGGCCCCACCAGGTATAATATGATCTCTGGGCAGAAGAGCTCACACTCTACAGCCCAGATCTCCATCTTAGGGTCCCACCAGGTATAATATGATCTCCGGGCAGAAGAGCTCACACTCTACAGCCCAGATCTCCATCTTGGGGCCCCACCGGGTATAATATGATCTCTCCGCAGAAGAGCTCACACTCTACAGCCCAGATCTCCATCTTGGGGCCCCACCAGGTATAATATGATCTCTGGGCAGAAGAGCTCACACTCTACAGCCCAGATCTCCATCTTGGGGCCCCACCAGGTATAATATGATCTCTCCGCAGAAGAGCTCACACTCTACAGCCCAGATCTCCATCTTGGGGCCCCACCAGGTATAATATGATCTCTCCGCAGAAGAGCTCACACTCTACAGCCCAGATCTCCATCTTGGGGCCCCACCAGGTATAATATGATCTCCAGGCAGAAGAGCTCACACTCTACAGCCCAGATCTCCATCTTGGGGCCCCACCAGGTATAATATGATCTCTGGGCAGAAGAGCTCACACTCTACAGCCCAGATCTCCATCTTGGGGCCCCACCAGGTATAATATGATCTCTCCGCAGAAGAGCTCACACTCTACAGCCCAGATCTCCATCTTGGGGCCCCACCGGGTATAATATGATCTCTGGGCAGAAGAACTCACACTCTACAGCCCAGATCTCCATCTTGGGGCCCCACCAGGTATAATATGATCTCCGGGCAGAAGAGCTCACACTCTACAGCCCAGATCTCCATCTTGGGGCCCCACCAGGTATAATATGATCTCTCCGCAGAAGAGCTCACACTCTACAGCCCAGATCTCCATCTTGGGGCCCCACCGGGTATAATATGATCTCCGGGCAGAAGAGCTCACACTCTACAGCCCAGATCTCCATCTTGGGGCCCCACCAGGTATAATATGATCTCCGGGCAGAAGAGCTCACACTCTATAGCCCAGATCTCCATCTTGGGGCCCCACCAGGTATAATATGATCTCCGGGCAGAAGAGCTCACACTCTACAGCTCAGATCTCCATCTTGGGGCCCCACCAGGTATAATATGATCTCCGGGCAGAAGAGCTCACACTCTATAGCCCAGATCTTCATCTTGGGGCCCCACCAGGTATAATATGATCTCCGGGCAGAAGAGCTCACACTCTACAGCTCAGATCTCCATCTTGGGGCCCCACCAGGTATAATATGATCTCCGGGCAGAAGAGCTCACACTCTACAGCCCAGATCTCCATCTTGGGGCCCCACCAGGTATAATATGATCTCCGGGCAGAAGAGCTCACACTCTACAGCCCAGATCTCCATCTTGGGGCCCCACCAGGTATAATATGATCTCCGGGCAGAAGAGCTCACACTCTACAGCCCAGATCTCCATCTTGGGGCCCCACCAGGTATAATATGATCTCTCGGCAGAAGAGCTCACACTCTACAGCCCAGATCTCCATCTTGGGGCCCCACCAGGTATAATATGATCTCTGGGCAGAAGAGCTCACACTCTATAGCCCAGATCTCCATCTTGGGGCCCCACCAGGTATAATATGATTTCTCGGCAGAAGAGCTCACACTCTACAGCCCAGATCTCCATCTTGGGGCCCCACCAGGTGTAATATGATCTCTCCGCAGAAGACCTCACACTCTACAGCCCAGATCTCCATCTTGGGGCCCCACCAGGTATAATATGATCTCCGGGCAGAAGAGCTCACACTCTATAGCCCAGATCTCCATCTTGGGGCCCCACCAGGTATAATATGATCTCCGGGCAGAAGAGCTCACACTCTACAGCCCAGATCTCCATCTTAGGGCCCCACCAGGTATAATATGATCTCTCGGCAGAAGAGCTCACACTCTACAGCCCAGATCTCCATCTTGGGGCCCCACCAGGTATAATATGATCTCTGGGCAGAAGAGCTCACACTCTACAGCCCAGATCTCCATCTTGGGGCCCCACCAGGTATAATATGATCTCCGGGCAGAAGAGCTCACACTCTACAGCCCAGATCTCCATCTTGGGGCCCCACCAGGTATAATATGATCTCTCGGCAGAAGAGCTCACACTCTATAGCCCAGATCTCCATCTTGGGGCTCGACCAGGTATAATATGATCTCTCGGCAGAAGAGCTCACACTCTATAGCCCAGATCTCCATCTTGGGGCCCCACCAGGTATAATATGATCTCCGGGCAGAAGAGCTCACACTCTACAGCCCAGATCTCCATCTTGGGGCCCACCAGGTATAATATGATCTCTCCGCAGAAGAGCTCACACTCTACAGCCCAGATCTCCATCTTGGGGCCCCACCGGGTATAATATGATCTCTCGGCAGAAGAGCTCACACTCTATAGCCCAGATCTCCATCTTGGGGCCCCACCAGGTATAATATGATCTCCGGGCAGAAGAGCTCACACTCTACAGCCCAGATCTCCATCTTGGGGCCCCACCAGGTATAATATGATCTCTCGGCAGAAGAGCTCACACTCTACAGCCCAGATCTCCATCTTGGGGCCCCACCAGGTATAATATGATCTCCGGGCAGAAGAGCTCACACTCTACAGCCCAGATCTCCATCTTGGGGCCCCACCAGGTATAATATGATCTCCGGGCAGAAGAGCTCACACTCTACAGCCCAGATCTCCATCTTGGGGCCCCACCAGGTATAATATGATCTCCGGGCAGAAGAGCTCACACTCTACAGCCCAGATCTCCATCTTGGGGCCCCACCAGGTATAATATGATCTCTCCGCAGAAGAGCTCACACTCTACAGCCCAGATCTCCATCTTGGGGCCCCACCAGGTATAATATGATCTCCGGGCAGAAGAGCTCACACTCTACAGCCCAGATCTCCATCTTGGGGCCCCACCAGGTATAATATGATCTCCGGGCAGAAGAGCTCACACTCTACAGCCCAGATCTCCATCTTGGGGCCCCACCAGGTATAATATGATCTCCGGGCAGAAGAGCTCACACTCTACAGCCCAGATCTCCATCTTGGGGCCCCACCAGGTATAATATGATCTCCGGGCAGAAGAGCTCACACTCTACAGCTCAGATCTCCATCTTGGGGCCCCACCAGGTATAATATAATCTCTCGGCAGAAGAGCTCACACTCTACAGCCCAGATCTCCATCTTGGGGCCCCACCAGGTATAATATGATCTCTCGGCAGAAGAGCTCACACTCTACAGCCCAGATCTCCATCTTGGGGCCCCACCGGGTATAATCTGATCTCCGGGCAGAAGAGCTCACACTCTACAGCCTAGATCTCCATCTTGGGGCCCCACCGGGTATAATCTGATCTCCGGGCAGAAGAGCTCACACTCTACAGCCCAGATCTCCATCTTGGGGCCCCACCAGGTATAATCTGATCTCCGGGCAGAAGAGCTCACACTCTACAGCCCAGATCTCCATCTTGGGGCCCCACCAGGTATAATATGATCTCTGGGCAGAAGAGCTCACACTCTATAGCCCAGATCTCCATCTTGGGGCCCCACCAGGTATAATATGATCTCTGGGCAGAAGAGCTTACACTCTATAGCCCAGATCTCCATCTTGGGGCCCCACCAGGTATAATATGATCTCTCGGCAGAAGAGCTCACACTCTACAGCCCAGATCTCCATCTTGGGGCCCCACCAGGTATAATATGATCTCTGGGCAGAAGAGCTCACACTCTATAGCCCAGATCTCCATCTTGGGGCCCCACCAGGTATAATATGATCTCTGGGCAGAAGAGCTCACACTCTACAGCCCAGATCTCCATCTTGGGGCCCCACCAGGTATAATATGATCTCTCCGCAGAAGAGCTCACACTCTATAGCCCAGATCTCCATCTTGGGGCCCCACCAGGTATAATATGATCTCTCGGCAGAAGAGCTCACACTCTACAGCCCAGATCTCCATCTTGGGGCCCCACCAGGTATAATATGATCTCTGGGCAGAAGAGCTCACACTCTATAGCCCAGATCTCCATCTTGGGGCCCCACCAGGTATAATATGATCTCTCGGCAGAAGAGCTCACACTCTATAGCCCAGATCTCCATCTTGGGGCCCCACCAGGTATAATATGATCTCTCGGCAGAAGAGCTCACACTCTACAGCCCAGATCTCCATCTTGGGGCCCCACCAGGTATAATATGATCTCTGGGCAGAAGAGCTCACACTCTATAGCCCAGATCTCCATCTTGGGGCCCCACCAGGTATAATATGATCTCTCGGCAGAAGAGCTCACACTCTACAGCTCCTCTATTGTGTTCTAAGGGGTGAAGATAAAAGAGTGACAATGCTGGACAGAAGAGCTGACAGTCAGCAGAGAGTGGGGGCGGGGCGGAGCTGAGAGTGGGGGCGGGGCGGAGCAGAGAGTGGGGGCGGGGCGGAGCCTACGTGTGGCCAGGCACAGAGACACTGATAAGACTCCAATAATAAATGTGACATTCAGGTGAGATAATCCGGAATGATGTCATGTGACCTCACCTGTGTACTCCGCTCTACACGCGTGTCATGATGTCATCCTTCCACCCCCCCCAGGATTCCTTACCTGGGAAACCCCAGAATGTGGGGCCCCTTATTATCTGAGTACCCCAGGAATGTGGGGCCCCTTGTTATCAGAGCACCCCAGGAATGTGGGGCCCCTTATTATCTGAGTACCCCATGAATGTGGGGCCCCTTATTATCTGAGTACCCCAGGAATGTGGGGCCCCTTGTTATCGGAGTACAGCAGGAATGTGGGGCCCTTTGTTATCTGAGCACCCCAGGAATGTGGGGCCCCTTGTTATCGGAGCACCCCAGGAATGTGGGGCCCCTTATTATCTGGGTACCTCCAGAATGTGGGGCCCCTTATTATCTGAGCACCCCAGGAATGTGGGGCCCCTTGTTATCTGAGCACCCCAGGAATGTTGGGGCCCCTTATTATCTGAGTACCCCAGGAATGTGGGGCCCCTTATTATCTGGGTACCCCCAGAATGTGGTGCCCCTTATTATCTGAGCACCCCAGGAATGTGGGGCCCCTTATTATCTGGGTACCTCCAGAATGTGGGGCCCCTTATTATCTGAGCACCCCATGAATGTGAGGCCCCTTGTTATCGGAGTACAGCAGGAATGTGGGGCCCCTTGTTATCGGAGTACAGCAGGAATGTGGGGCCCCTTGTTATCTGAGTACCCAGAATTCAGGGCTCTTCGTTATCGGAGTATCCCTAGAATTCAGGGGTCTCTAGCTAGATGAGAACCCCCAAAATGTTGGAGCCCCTTGTTATAGAAGTGCCCCAGGAATGTGGGGCCCCTTGTTATCGGAGTACAGCAGGAATGTGGGGCCCCTTGTTATCGGAGTACCCCAGGAATGTGGGGCCCCTTGTTATCTGAGCACCCCAGGAATGTGGGGCCCCTTGTTATCTGAGCACCCCAGGAATGTGGGGCCCCTTATTATCTGGGTACCTCCAGAATGTGGGGCCCCTTATCTGAGCACCCCATGAATGTGGGGCCCCTTGTTATCGGAGTACAGCAGGAATGTGGGGCCCCTTGTTATCTGAGTACCCAGAATTCAGGGCTCTTCGTTATCGGAGTATCCCTAGAATTCAGGGGTCTCTAGCTAGATGAGAACCCCCAAAATGTTGGAGCCCCTTGTTATAGGAGTGCCCCAGGAATGTGGGGCCCCTTGTTATCGGAGTACAGCAGGAATGTGGGGCCCCTTGTTTGTCGGAGTACCCCAGGAATGTGGGGCCCCTTGTTATCTGAGCACCCCAGGAATGTGGGGCCCCTTATTATCTGGGTACCTCCAGAATGTGGGGCCCCTTATTATCTGAGCACCCCATGAATGTGGGGCCCCTTGTTATCGGAGTACAGCAGGAATGTGGGGCCCCTTGTTATCGGAGTATAGCAGGAATGTGGGGCCCCTTGTTATCTGAGTACCCAGAATTCAGGGCTCTTCGTTATCGGAGTATCCCTAGAATTCAGGGGTCTCTAGCTAGATGACACCCTCAAAATGTTGGAGCCCCTTGTTATAGGAGTGCCCCAGGAATGTGGGGCCCCTTGTTATCGGAGTACAGCAGGAATGTGGGGCCCCTTTTTATCGGAGTACCCCAGGAATGTGGGGCCCCTTGTTATCTGAGCACCCCAGGAATGTGGGGCCCCTTGTTATCTGAGCACCCCAGGAATGTGGGGCCCCTTATTATCTGGGTACCTCCAGAATGTGGGGCCGCTTATTATCTGAGCACCCCATGAATGTGGGGCCCCTTGTTATCGGAGTACAGCAGGAATGTGGGGCCCCTTGTTATCGGAGTACCCCAGGAATGTGGGGCCCCTTGTTATCGGAGTACAGCAGGAATGTGGGGCCCCTTGTTATCTGAGCACCCCAGGAATGTGGGGCCCCTTATTATCTGGGTACCTCCAGAATGTGGGGCCCCTTATTATCTGAGCACCCCATGAATGTGGGGCCCCTTGTTATCTGAGTACCCAGAATTCAGGGCTCTTCGTTATCGGAGTATCCCTAGAATTCAGGGGTCTCTAGCTAGATGACAACCCCCAAAATGTTGGAGCCCCTTGTTATAGGAGTGCCCCAGGAATGTGGGGCCCCTTGTTATCGGAGTACAGCAGGAATGTGGGGCCCCTTGTTATCGGAGTACCCCAGGAATGTGGGGCCCCTTGTTATCTGAGCACCCCAGGAATGTGGGGCCCCTTGTTATCTGAGCACCCCAGGAATGTGGGGCCCCTTATTATCTGGGTACCTCCAGAATGTGGGGCCCCTTATTATCTGAGCACCCCATGAATGTGGGGCCCCTTGTTATCGGAGTACAGCAGGAATGTGGGGCCCCTTGTTATCGGAGTACCCCAGGAATGTGGGGCCCCTTGTTATCGGAGTACAGCAGGAATGTGGGGCCCCTTGTTATCTGAGCACCCCAGGAATGTGGGGCCCCTTATTATCTGGGTACCTCCAGAATGTGGGGCCCCTTATTATCTGAGCACCCCAGGAATGTGGGGCCCCTTGTTATCTGAGCACCCCAGGAATGTTGGGGCCCCTTATTATCTGAGTACCCCAGGAATGTGGGGCCCCTTATTATCTGGGTACCCCCAGAATGTGGTGCCCCTTATTATCTGAGCACCCCAGGAATGTGGGGCCCCTTATTATCTGGGTACCTCCAGAATGTGGGGCCCCTTATTATCTGAGCACCCCATGAATGTGAGGCCCCTTGTTATCGGAGTACAGCAGGAATGTGGGGCCCCTTGTTATCGGAGTACAGCAGGAATGTGGGGCCCCTTGTTATCTGAGTACCCAGAATTCAGGGCTCTTCGTTATCGGAGTATCCCTAGAATTCAGGGGTCTCTAGCTAGATGAGAACCCCCAAAATGTTGGAGCCCCTTGTTATAGAAGTGCCCCAGGAATGTGGGGCCCCTTGTTATCGGAGTACAGCAGGAATGTGGGGCCCCTTGTTATCGGAGTACCCCAGGAATGTGGGGCCCCTTGTTATCTGAGCACCCCAGGAATGTGGGGCCCCTTGTTATCTGAGCACCCCAGGAATGTGGGGCCCCTTATTATCTGGGTACCTCCAGAATGTGGGGCCCCTTATCTGAGCACCCCATGAATGTGGGGCCCCTTGTTATCGGAGTACAGCAGGAATGTGGGGCCCCTTGTTATCTGAGTACCCAGAATTCAGGGCTCTTCGTTATCGGAGTATCCCTAGAATTCAGGGGTCTCTAGCTAGATGAGAACCCCCAAAATGTTGGAGCCCCTTGTTATAGGAGTGCCCCAGGAATGTGGGGCCCCTTGTTATCGGAGTACAGCAGGAATGTGGGGCCCCTTGTTTGTCGGAGTACCCCAGGAATGTGGGGCCCCTTGTTATCTGAGCACCCCAGGAATGTGGGGCCCCTTATTATCTGGGTACCTCCAGAATGTGGGGCCCCTTATTATCTGAGCACCCCATGAATGTGGGGCCCCTTGTTATCGGAGTACAGCAGGAATGTGGGGCCCCTTGTTATCGGAGTATAGCAGGAATGTGGGGCCCCTTGTTATCTGAGTACCCAGAATTCAGGGCTCTTCGTTATCGGAGTATCCCTAGAATTCAGGGGTCTCTAGCTAGATGACACCCTCAAAATGTTGGAGCCCCTTGTTATAGGAGTGCCCCAGGAATGTGGGGCCCCTTGTTATCGGAGTACAGCAGGAATGTGGGGCCCCTTTTTATCGGAGTACCCCAGGAATGTGGGGCCCCTTGTTATCTGAGCACCCCAGGAATGTGGGGCCCCTTGTTATCTGAGCACCCCAGGAATGTGGGGCCCCTTGTTATCTGAGCACCCCAGGAATGTGGGGCCCCTTATTATCTGGGTACCTCCAGAATGTGGGGCCGCTTATTATCTGAGCACCCCATGAATGTGGGGCCCCTTGTTATCGGAGTACAGCAGGAATGTGGGGCCCCTTGTTATCGGAGTACCCCAGGAATGTGGGGCCCCTTGTTATCGGAGTACAGCAGGAATGTGGGGCCCCTTGTTATCTGAGCACCCCAGGAATGTGGGGCCCCTTATTATCTGGGTACCTCCAGAATGTGGGGCCCCTTATTATCTGAGCACCCCATGAATGTGGGGCCCCTTGTTATCTGAGTACCCAGAATTCAGGGCTCTTCGTTATCGGAGTATCCCTAGAATTCAGGGGTCTCTAGCTAGATGACAACCCCCAAAATGTTGGAGCCCCTTGTTATAGGAGTGCCCCAGGAATGTGGGGCCCCTTGTTATCGGAGTACAGCAGGAATGTGGGGCCCCTTGTTATCGGAGTACCCCAGGAATGTGGGGCCCCTTGTTATCTGAGCACCCCAGGAATGTGGGGCCCCTTGTTATCTGAGCACCCCAGGAATGTGGGGCCCCTTATTATCTGGGTACCTCCAGAATGTGGGGCCCCTTATTATCTGAGCACCCCATGAATGTGGGGCCCCTTGTTATCGGAGTACAGCAGGAATGTGGGGCCCCTTGTTATCGGAGTACCCCAGGAATGTGGGGCCCCTTGTTATCGGAGTACAGCAGGAATGTGGGGCCCCTTGTTATCTGAGCACCCCAGGAATGTGGGGCCCCTTATTATCTGGGTACCTCCAGAATGTGGGGCCCCTTATTATCTGAGCACCCCATGAATGTGGGGCCCCTTGTTATCTGAGTACCCAGAATTCAGGGCTCTTCGTTATCGGAGTATCCCTAGAATTCAGGGGTCTCTAGCTAGATGAGAACCCCCAAAATGTTGGAGCCCCTTGTTATACGAGTGCCCTTGGAATGTTGGGGCCCCTTGTTATCTGGATTTGTAGTATTACTGGCAGAATCTGGGGTGGAGTTTTGGGGCACCCCATGTTTGGCTGTGCTGATGTTGGGGGAGGGGAATGTTGTGATTGGTAGATGGAATTGTTTGTGACATTTTTCATATTTCAATAAACCTTCGTTCTCCGACCTTCACCTCCCCCGATCACCTGCCAGGTGACGCCGCGTACGCCTCGCGCCACACGCACCTGAGAGGAGAGGGGGGCAGGGGGATCTCTAACTTCATAACAATAATCCTTCTGATTAGAGAGTGTTGGTACTCCGGTCCTGGGAGTTCTGCCCCCGGTCCTGTGTATTGGCTCCCAGTCCCCTGTATTGGCCCCGGTCCTGTGTATTGGCTCCAAGTCCCCTGTATTGGCCCCGGTCCCCTGTATTGGCCCCCAGTCCCCTGTATTGGCTCTAAGTCCCCTGTATTGGCCCCGGTCCCCTGTATTGGCCCCGGTCCTGTGTATTGGCCCCGGTCCTGTGTATTGGCCCCGGTCCTGTGTATTGGCTCCAAGTCCCCTGTATTGGCCCCGGTCCTGTGTATTGGCTCCATTTCCCCTGTATTGGCTCCAAGTCCCCTGTATTGGCCCCGGTCCTGTGTATTGGCTCCAAGTCCCCTGTATTGGCCCCGGTCCTGTGTATTGGCTCCAAGTCCTCTGTATTGGCTCCAAGTCCCCTGTATTGGCCCCGGTCCCCTGTATTGGCCCCGGTCCCCTGTATTGGCCCCGGTCCCCTGTATTGGCCCCGGTCCTGTGTATTGGCTCCAAGTCCCCTGTATTGGCCCCGGTCCTGTGTATTGGCTCCAAGTCCCCTGTATTGGCCCCGGTCCTGTGTATTGGCTCCAAGTCCCCTGTATTGGCCCCGGTCCTGTGTATTGGCCCCCAGTCCTCTGTATTGGCCCCGGTCCTGTGTATTGGCTCCAAGTCCCCTGTATTGGCCCCGGTCCTGTGTATTGGCTCCAAGTCCCCTGTATTGGCCCCGGTCCCCTGTATTGGCCCCGGTCCCCTGTATTGGCCCCGGTCCTGTGTATTGGCCCCGGTCCTGTGTATTGGCTCCAAGTCCCCTGTATTGGCCCCGGTCCTGTGTATTGGCTCCAAGTCCCCTGTATTGGCCCCGGTCCTGTGTATTGGCCCCCAGTCCTCTGTATTGGCCCCGGTCCTGTGTATTGGCTCCAAGTCCCCTGTATTGGCCCCGGTCCTGTGTATTGGCTCCAAGTCCCCTGTATTGGCCCCGGTCCTGTGTATTGGCCCCCAGTCCTCTGTATTGGCCCTGGTCCTGTGTATTGGCCCCCGGGTTCTCTGAATTGGCCCCGGTCCTGTGTATTGGCCCCCAGTTCTCTGAATTGGCCCCGGTCCTGTGTATTGGCCCCCGGTTCTCTGAATTGGCCCAGGTCCTGTGTATTGGCCCCCGGTCCTGTGTATTGGCCCCCAGTTCTCTGAATTGGCCCTGGTCCTGTGTATTGGCTCCCAGTTCTCTGAATTGGCCCTGGTCCTGTGTATTAGCCCCCGGTTCTCTGAATTGGCCCCGGTCCTGTGTATTGGCCCCCGGTTCTCTGAATTGGCCCCGGTCCTGTGTATTAGCCCCCGCTTCTCTGAATTGGCCCCCGCTTCTCTGAATTGGCCCCGGTCCTGTGTATTGGCCCCCGCTTCTCTGAATTGGCCCCGGTCCTGTGTATTGGCCCCCGCTTCTCTGAATTGGCCCCGGTCCTGTGTATTGGCCCCCAGTTCTCTGAATTGGCCCCGGTCCTGTGTATTGGGGCCCCCGGTTCTCTGAATTGGCCCCGGTCCTGTGTATTGGCCCCCAGTTCTCTGAATTGGCCCCGGTCCTGTGTATTGGGGCCCCCGGTTCTCTGAATTGGCCCCGGTCCTGTGTATTGGCCCCCAGTTCTCTGAATTGGCCCCGGTCCTGTGTATTGGCCCCCGGTTCTCTGAATTGGCCCCTCTCTCTATACAGCGGGGGTCTCCTGGTGATTGGACGGGATTAGTCACTAATTGTACAATGTTGTGAGTTGATTATGTAAACGTTGTAGTAAACGCTCGTTGATTGTGTATTGGTTCTCATGACGGGTCCTCTTCATAATCTTATGGCCTGTTAATCCCTTTCACCTGTTTTGGATGGTAATGAGGGGCCCCTTTGATGTCCCCGGGGGATCTAATCAGAGACTAATTGGGGGGAAGTGCCGGGGGATGAAAACCACTCCGAGGTGTTCAGTCCGTCACTTCCTGACTTCTGATTTGATTAATTGGGGTCTCCGACCATCAGCAGATCTTCATTGTGTATTCTGTGTGCCTCCGGGGCCCCTCACCCAACCACTGACCCTATACTGCATACCACCAGGCCCCTCACCCAACCACTGACCCCTATACTGGACACCACCAGGCCCCTCACCCAACCACTGACCCTATACTGCATACCACCGGGCCCCTCACCCAACCACTGACCCCATACTGGACACCACCAGGCCTCTCACCCAACCAAGAACCCCACACTGGACACCACCAGGCCCCTCACCCAACCACTGACCCTATACTGCATACCACCAGGCCCCTCACCCAACCACTGACCCCATACTGGACACCACCAGGCCTCTCACCCAACCACTGACCCTATACTGCATACCACCGGGCCCCTCACCCAACCACTGACCCTATACTGCATACCACCGGGCCCCTCACCCAACCACTGACCCTATACTGCATACCACCAGGCCTCTCACCCAACCACTGACCCTATACTGCATACCACCGGGCCCCTCACCCAACCACTGACCCTATACTGCATACCACCAGGCCCCTCACCCAACCACTGACCCTATACTGCATACCACCGGGCCCCTCACCCAATCACTGACCCCATACTGGACACCACCAGGCCCCTCACCCAACCAAGAACCCCACACTGGACACCACCAGGCCCCTCACCCAACCACTGACCCCTATACTGCATACCACCAGGCCCCTCACCCAACCACTGACCCTATACTGCATACCACCAGGCCCCTCACCCAACCACTGACCCCTATACTGCATACCACCAGGCCCCGCACCCAACCACTAACCCCTATACTGCATACCACCGGGCCCCTCACCCAACCACTGACCCTATACTGCATACCACCGGGCCCCTCACCCAACCACTGACCCTATACTGCATACCACCAGGCCCCTCACCCAACCAAGAACCCCACAGTGGACACCACCGGGCCCCTCACCCAACCACTGACCCTATACTGCATACCACCAGGCCCCTCACCCAACCACTGACCCTATACTGCATACCACCAGGCCCCTCACCCAACCACTGACCCCTATACTGCATACCACCGGGCCCCTCACCCAACCACTGACCCTATACTGCATACCACCAGGCCCCTCACCCAACCACTGACCCCATACTGGACACCACCAGGCCTCTCACCCAACCACTGACCCTATACTGCATACTACCGGGCCCCTCACCCAACCACTGACCCTATACTGCATACCACCGGGCCCCTCACCCAACCACTGACCCTATACTGCATACCACCAGGCCCCTCACCCAACCACTGACCCTATACTGCATACCACCAGGCCCCTCACCCAACCACTGACCCTATACTGCATACCACCGGGCCCCTCACCCAACCACTAACCCCTATACTGGACACCACCAGGCCCCTCACCCAACCACTTACCCCATACTAGACACCACCAGGCCCCTCACCCAACCACTGACCCCTATACTGCATACCACCAGGCCCCTCACCCAATCACTGACCCCTATACTGCATACCACCGGGCCCCTCACCCAACCACTGACCCTATACTGCATACCACCGGGCCCCTCACCCAACCACTGACCCTATACTGCATACCACCAGGCCCCGCAGCCAACCACTAACCCCATACTGGACACCACCAGGCCCCTCACCCAACCAAGAACCCCACACTGGACACCACCAGGCCCCTCACCCAACCACTGACCCTATACTGCATACCACCGGGCCCCTCACCCAATCACTGACCCCATACTGCATACCACCAGGCCCCTCACCCAACCACTGACCCTATACTGCATACCACCAGGCCCCTCACCCAACCACTGACCCTATACTGCATACCACCGGGCCCCTCACCCAACCACTGACCCTATACTGCATACCACCGGGCCCCTCACCCAACCACTGACCCTATACTGCATACCACCGGGCCCCTCACCCAATCACTGACCCCATACTGCATACCACCAGGCCCCTCACCCAACCAAGAACCCCACACTGGACACCACCAGGCCCCTCACCCAACCACTGACCCTATACTGCATACCACCAGGCCCCTCACCCAACCACTGACCCTATACTGCATACCACCAGGCCCCTCACCCAACCACTGACCCTATACTGCACACCACCAGGCCCCTCACCCAACCACTGACCCTATACTGCATACCACCGGGCCCCTCACCCAATCACTGACCCCTATACTGCATACCACCGGGCCCCTCACCCAACCACTGACCCTATACTGCATACCACCGGGCCCCTCACCCAACCACTGACCCTATACTGCATACCACCGGGCCCCTCGCCCAACCACTGACCCTATACTGCATACCACCAGGCCCCGCACCCAACCACTAACCCCTATACTGGACACCACCAGGCCCCTCACCCAACCACTAACCCCACACTGGACACCACCAGGCCCCTCACCCAACCACTGACCCCATACTGGACACCACCAGGCCCCTCACCCAACCACTAACCCCACACTGGACACCACCAGGCCCCTCACCCAACCACTAACCCCACACTGGACACCACCAGGCCCCTCACCCAACCACTAACCCCACACTGGACACCACCAGGCCCCTCACCCAACCACTGACCCTATACTGCATACCACCAGGCCCCGCACCCAACCACTAACCCCACACTGGACACCACCAGGCCCCTCACCCAACCACTGACCCTATACTGCATACCACCAGGCCCCTCACCCAACCACTGACCCTATACTGCATACCACCAGGCCCCGCACCCAACCACTAACCCCACACTGGACACCACCAGGCCCCTCACCCAACCACTGACCCTATACTACATACCACCAGGCCCCGCACCCAACCACTAACCCCTATACTGCATACCACCAGGCCCCTCACCCAACCACTGACCCCTATACTGCATACCACCAGGCCCCTCACCCAACCACTGACCCCATACTGGACACCACCAGGCCTCTCACCCAACCACTGACCCTATACTGCATACCACCGGGCCCCTCACCCAACCACTGACCCTATACTGCACACCACCAGGCCCCTCACCCAACCACTGACCCCATACTGCATACCACCGGGCCCCTCACCCAACCACTGACCCCATACTGCATACCACCAGGCCCCGCACCCAACCAAGAACCCCACACTGGACACCACCAGGTCCCTCACCCAATCACCAACCCCATACTGGATCTCACCGGGCCCTTCACTCATCCACCAACCCCATACTGCATACCACCAGGCCCCGCACCCAACCAAGAACCCCATACTGGACATTACCAGGCCCCTCACCCAACCAAGAACCCCATACTGGACATCACCAGGCCCCTCACCCAACCAAGAACCCCATACTGGACATCACCAGGCCCCGCACCCAACCAAGAACCCCATACTGGACATCACCAGGCCCCTCACGCAACCAAGAACCCCACACTGGACACCACCAGGCCCCTCACCCAACCAAGAACCCCACACACCATGACCTCTAGCATGGAGGTCTGGAGGCCAGTCACTGGGAGGTTAGGACTGTCCTCTAGTATGGAGGTCTGGGGGCCAGCCTCTGGGATGTTAGGACAGTCCTATCATATGGAGGTCTGGGGGCCAGTCACTGGGAGGTTAGGACAGTCCTATCATATGGAGGTCTGGGGGCCAGTCACTGGGAGGTTAGGACAGTCCTCTAGTATGGAGGTCTGGGGGCCAGCCACTGGGATGTTAGGACAGTCCTATCATATGGAGGTCTGGGGGCAAGTCACTGGGAGGTTAGGACAGTCCTCTAGTATGGAGGTCTGGGGGCCAGTCACTGGGAGGTTAGGACAGTCCTATCATATGGAGGTCTGGGTTCCAGTCACTGGGAGGTTAGGACAGTCCTATCATATGGAGGTCTGGGTTCCAGTCACTGGGAGGTTAGGACAGTCCTATCATATGGAGGTCTGGGGGCCAGTCACTGGGAGGTTAGGACAGTCCTATCATATGGAGGTCTGGGGGCCAGTCACTGGGAGGTTAGGACAGTCCTATCATATGGAGGTCTGGGTTCCAGTCACTGGGAGGTTAGGACAGTCCTCTAGTATGGAGGTCTGGGGGCCAGTCACTGGGAGGTTAGGACAGTCCTCTAGTATGTAGGTCTGGGGGCAAGTCACTGGGAGGTTAGGACAGTCCTCTAGTATGGAGGTCTGGGGGCCAGTCACTGGGAGGTTAGGACAGTCCTATCATATGGAGGTCTGGGTTCCAGTCACTGGGAGGTTAGGACAGTCCTATCATATGGAGGTCTGGGGGCCAGTCACTGGGAGGTTAGGACAGTCCTCTAGTATGGAGGTCTGGGGGCCAGTCACTGGGAGGTTAGGACAGTCCTATCATATGGAGGTCTGGGGGCCAGTCACTGGGAGGTTAGGACTGTCCTATCACATGGAGGTCTGGGGGCCAGTCACTGGGAGGTTAGGACAGTCCTCTAGTATGGAGGTCTGGGGGCCAGTCACTGGGAGGTTAGGACAGTCCTCTAGTATGGAGGTCTGGGGGCCAGTCACCAGGAGGTTAGGACTGTCCTATCACATGGAGGTCTTGGGGCCAGTCACTGGGAGGTTAGGACAGTCCTATAATATGGAGGTCTGGGGGCCAGTCACTGGGAGGTTAGGACAGTCCTATCATATGGAGGTCTGGGGGCCAGTCACTAGGAGGTTAGGACAGTCCTCTAGTATGGAGGTCTGGGGGCCAGTCACTGGGAGGTTAGGACAGTCCTATCATATGGAGGTCTGGGGGCCAGTCACTGGGAGGTTAGGACTGTCCTATCACATGGAGGTCTGGGGGCCAGTCACTGGGAGGTTAGGACAGTCCTCTAGTATGGAGGTCTGGGGGCCAGTCACTGGGAGGTTAGGACAGTCCTCTAGTATGGAGGTCTGGGGGCCAGTCACTAGGAGGTTAGGACTGTCCTATCACATGGAGGTCTTGGGGCCAGTCACTGGGAGGTTAGGACTGTCCTATAATATGGAGGTCTGTGGGCCAGTCACTGGGAGGTTAGGACAGTCCTATCATATGGAGGTCTGGGGGCCAGTCACTAGGAGGTTAGGACAGTCCTCTAGTATGGAGGTCTGGGGGCCAGTCACTGGGAGGTTAGGACAGTCCTCTAGTATGGAGGTCTGGGGGCCAGTCACTGGGAGGTTAGGACAGTCCTCTAGTATGGAGGTCTGGGGGCCAGTCACTAGGAGGTTAGGACAGTCCTCTAGTATGGAAGTCTGGGGGCCAGTCACTGGGAGGTTAGGACAGTCCTCTAGTATGGAGGTCTGGGGGCCAGTCACTGGGAGGTTAGGACAGTCCTCTAGTATGGAGGTCTGGGGGCCAGTCACTGGGAGGTTAGGACAGTCCTCTAGTATGGAGGTCTGGGGGCCAGTCACTGGGAGGTTAGGACAGTCCTCTAGTATGGAGGTCTGGGGGCCAGTCACTGGGAGGTTAGGACAGTCCTATCATATGGAGGTCTGGGGGCCAGTCACTAGCAGGTTAGGACAGTCCTCTAGTATGGAGGTCTGGTGGCCAGTCACTGGGAGGTTAGGACTGTCCTATCACATGGAGGTCTGGGGGCCAGTCACTGGGAGGTTAGGACAGTCCTCTAGTATGGAGGTCTGGGGGCCAGTCACTGGGAGGTTAGGACAGTCCTCTAGTATGGAGGTCTGGAGGCCAGTCACTGGGAGGTTAGGACAGTCCTCTAGTATGGAGGTCTGGGGGCCAGTCACTGGGAGGTTAGGACAGTCCTCTAGTATGGAGGTCTGGGGGCCAGTCACTGGGAGGTTAGGACAGTCCTCTAGTATGGAGGTCTGGGGGCCAGTCACTGGGAGGTTAGGACAGTCCTCTAGTATGGAGGCCTGGGGGCCAGTCACTAGGAGGTTAGGACAGTCCTCTAGTATGGAGGTCTGGGGGCCAGTCACTGGGAGGTTAGGACAGTCCTATCATATGGAGGTCTGGGGGCCAGTCACTGGGAGGTTAGGACAGTCCTCTAGTATGGAGGTCTGGGGGCCAGTCACTGGGAGGTTAGGACAGTCCTCTAGTATGGAGGTCTGGGGGCCAGTCACTAGGAGGTTAGGACAATCTTTTCCTTGGCTTTGGTTGTCAGGAGTTGTCATGGTCTTCCAGGGTGAGGGACATGAAAGGTTGGAGGGAGTGGGGGGGGAGACATGAAAGGTTGGAGGGAGTGGGGGGGGGGACATGAAAGGTTGGAGGGAGTGGGGGGGGGGACATGAAAGGTTGGAGGCAGTGGGGGGGGACATGAAAGGTTGGAGGGAGTGGGGGGGACATGAAAGGTTGGAGGGAGTGGGGGGGGGGGGACATGAAAGGTTGGAGGGAGTGGGGGGGGGGGACATGAAAGGTTGGAGGGAGTGGGGGGGGGACATGAAAGGTTGGAGGGAGTGGAGGGGGGAGGGGACATGAAAGGCTCTCAGTCTTCTATTGATCTCCCCAGGTCTCGGCGTCTTCTCATGGCTGCTCATTGATCTGAGACTGCTGGACCCCCCATTATTGATCATTGTATGGTGTATATACCCAGAGAATGCGGGACCTGGGGGGCAGATCTTCCTTAAGGGGTGGAGGGGATTGTAGTTCCTCTGTACAGTGGATGGTATAGACAGTGATTGGAGGGGTGGAGGGGATTGTAGTTCCTCTGTACAGTGGATGGTATAGACAGTGATTGGAGGGGTGGAGGGGATTGTAGTTCCTCTGTACAGTGGATGGTATAGACAGTGATTGGAGGGATGGAGGGGATTGTAGTTCCTCTGTACAGTGGATGGTATAGACAGTGATTGGAGGGGTGGAGGGGGATTGTAGTACCTCTGTACAGTGGATGGTATAGACAGTGATTGGCAGGGTGGAGGGGATTGTAGTTCCCCTGTATAGACTGACTAGTACTCTGTGGGCGGAGTCACGCGCGGTGGTGATGAGTTGGAAGGTCGGAGTCCTCGTGTCGTCGGTCACGTTTCTCGGCGGAGGAGACAATATAAAGATTGTTTTATGGCGATGAGACTTTCCCTCCACTGATAGGAGAAGAGGATTGTGGGTAATCTACAGACTGATTGGTGGGATGGAGGGGAAAGTGTCACATAATTGTGAAGTGGAAGGAAAATGATAAATGATACAAATAAATATGTGAAAAGTGGGGGGGGGGGGCATTTGTATGGCGCCCCCCGGAGTCAATACTTTGTAGAACCCCCTTTCTCTACAAGTCTTTTTGGGGGTGTCTCTACCAGCTTTGCACATCTAGAGAGGGACATTTCTGCCCATTCTTCTTTGTAAAATATCTCAAGCTCTGTCAGATTGGATGGAGAGCGTCTGTGATCAGCAATTTTCAAGTCTTGCCACAGATTCTCAATGTGATTTAGGTCTGGACTGTGACTGGGCCATTCTAACACATGAATATGCTTTGATCTAAACCATTCCATTGCAGCTCTGGCTGTACTTTAGGGTCGTTGTCCTGCTGGAAGGTGAACCCCCCCCAGTCTCAAGTCTTTTGCCGACTCTAACAGGTTTTCTTCTAAGATTGTCCTGTATTTGTCTCCATCCATCTTCCCATCAACTCTGACCAGCTTCCCTGTCCCTGCTGAAGAAAAGCATCCCCACCACATGATGCTGCCACCACCATGTTTCACGGTGGGGATGGTGTGTTCAGGGTGATGTGCAGTGTTAGTTTTCCCCACACATAGCGTTTTGCTTTCAGGCCAAAAAGTTGAATTTTGGTGTCATGTGACCAGAGCACCTTCTTCCACATATTTGCCGTGTCCCCCACAGGATTGCTGTGTCCCCCACATGTTTGCTGTGTCCCCCCACATGTTTGCTGTGTCCCTCCACATGTTTGCTGTGTCCCCCCACATGTTTGCTGTGTCCTCCACGTGTTTGCTGTGTCCTCCACGTGTTTGCTGTGTCCCCCACGTGTTTGCTGTGTCCCCCACGTGTTTGCTGTGTCCCCCACATGATTGCTGTGTCCCCCACATGATTGCTGTGTCCCCCACATGATTGCTGTGTCCCCCACATGTTTGCTGTGTCCCCCACATGATTGCTGTGTCCCCCACATGATTTCTGTGTCCCCCACATGATTGCTGTGTCCCCCACATGTTTGCTGTGTCCCCCACATGATTGCTGTGTCCCCCACATGTTTGTGTCCCCCACATGTTTGCTGTGTCCCCCACACGATTGCTGTGTCCCCCACACGATTGCTGTGTCCCCCACATGTTTGCTGTATCCCCCACATGTTTGCTGTGTCCCCCACACGATTGCTGTGTCCCCCACACGATTGCTGTGTCCCCCACACGTTTGCTGTGTCCCCCACACGTTTGCTGTGTCCCCCACACGTTTGCTGTGTCCCCCACATGTTTGCTGTGTCCCCCACACGTTTGCTGTGTCCCCCACATGTTTGCTGTGTCCCCCACACGATTGCTGTGTCCCCCACACGATTGCTGTGTCCCCCACACATTTGCTGTATCCCCCACGTTTGCTGTGTCCCCCACATGTTTGCTGTATCCCCCACATGTTTGCTGTATCCCCCACATGATTGCTGTGTCCTCCACATGATTGCTGTGTCCCCCACATGATTGCTGTGTCCCCCACATGGCTTCTCACAAACTGCAAACCGGACTTCTTATGACTTTCTTTCTCCAATGTCTTTCTTCCTGTCACTCTTCCATAAAGGGCAGATTTGTGGAGAAGCACGACTAATAGTTGTCCTGTGGACAGATTCTCCCCCCTGAGCTGTGGATCTCTGCAGCTCCTCCAGAGTTACCATGGGCCTCATGGCTGCTTCTCTGATGAATGCTCTCCTTGCCCGGCCGGTCAGTTTAGGTGGACGGCCATGTCTTGGTAGGTTTGTAGTTGTGCCATACTCTTCCCACAAGGCGGGTGTTTGGGGGTCCCCGGTGACACGAGGTGGGTGTTTGGGGGTCCCGGGTGACACAAGGGAGGTGTATGATGTATGGGGGTCCCCAGTGACACGAGGTGGGTGTATGATGTATGGGGGTCCCGGGTGACACAAGGGGGGTGTATGATGTATGGGGGTCCCCGGTGACATGAGGTGGGTGTTTGGAGGGTCCCGGGTGACACAAGGTTGGTGTATGATGTATGGGGGTCCCCGGTAAAACAAGGGGGGTGTATGATGTATGGGGGTCCCGGGTGACACGAGGTGGGTGTATGGGGGGTCCCGGGTGACATGAGGTGGGTGTTTGGGGGTCCCAGGTGACACAAGGGAGGTGTATGATGTATGGGGGTCCCCAGTGACACGAGGTGGGTGTATGATGTATGGGGGGTCCCGGGTGACACAAGGGGGTGTATGATGTATGGGGGTCCCCGGTGACATGAGGTGGGTGTTTGGAGGGTCCCGGGTGACACAAGGTTGGTGTATGATGTATGGGGGTCCCCGGTAAAACAAGGGGGGGTGTATGATGTATGGGGGTCCCGGGTGACACGAGGTGGGTGTATGGGGGGTCCCGGGTGACACGAGGTGGGTGTATGGGGGCTCCCGGGTGACACGAGGCGGGGTGTATGATGTAGGGGGGGGTCCCGGGTGACACAAGGGGGGTGTATGATGTATGGGGGTCCCCAGTGACACAAGGGGGGTGTATGATGTATGGGGGTCCCCAGTGACACAAGGGGGGTGTATGATGTATGGGGGTCCCCGGTGACATGAGGTGGGTGTTTGGGGGGTCCTGGGTGACACAAGGTGGGTGTATGATGTATGGGGGTCCCCGGTGACACAAGGGGGGTGTATGATGTATGGGGGTCCCGGATGACACAAGGCTGGTGTAGAGTGTATGGGTGTCCCGGGTGACTCGGTGACATTTGCTCACCATTGGCTGCCTCCATGTCTGTCTCTCTCGGGATAATGACCTTCTCGGGTCTCTTTATGGTCCGGAATGGACTGATGACGGCGGTCACTGAGGAGCCGAAAACAATTACCAGCCAATGACATCACAGGGTGTGGCTCCGAGAAGATCTCTGTATGATCTATAGATTCCTCCACATCATAGACTGGAGTGATGGGGGTAAGGGGTGTATTGATGGGGTGGGGGGTGTATAGATTGGGGGTGGGGGGTGTATAGATGGGGGTGAGGGGTGTATAGATGGGATGGGGGGTGTATAGATGGGGTGGGGGGGGGGTGTAGATGGGGGTGTATGGATGGGGGGTGGGGGGTGTATAGATGGGGTGGGGGTTGTATGGATGGGGGTGAGGGGTGTATGGATGGGGGGTGTATGGATGGGGTTGAGGAGTGTACAGATGGGGGTGAGGGGTGTATAGATGGGGTGGGGGTGTATGGATGGGGTGGGGGGTGTATAGATTGGGGGTGGGGGGGTGTATAGATGGGGGTGAGGGGTGTATAGATGGGATGGGGGGTGTATAGATGGGGTGGGGGGGTGTAGATGGGGGTGGGGTGTATAGATGGGGGTGGGGGTGTATGGATGGGGGTGGGGGGTGTATAGATGGGGTGGGGGTTGTATGGATGGGGGTGAGGGGTGTATGGATGGGGGGTGTATGGATGGGGTTGAGGAGTGTACAGATGGGGGTGAGGGGTGTATAGATGGGGTGGGGGTGTATAGATGGGGGTGAGGGGTGTATAGATGGGGTGGGGTGTATAGATGGGGGTGAGGGGTGTATAGATGGGGTGGGGTGTATAGATGGGGGTGAGGGGTGTATAGATGGGGTGGGGTGTACGGATGGGGGTGGGGGTGTATGGATGGGGGGTGGGGGTGTATGGATGGGGGGTGGGGGGTGTATAGAGGGGTGGGGGGTGTATAGATGGGGGTGAGGGGTGTATAGATGGGGTGGGGGTGTATGGATGGGGGTGAGGGGTGTATGGATGGGGGTGGGGGTGTATAGAGGGGTGGGGGGTGTATGGATGGGGGTGAGGGGTGTATGGCTGGGGGGTGTATGGATGGGGGTGAGGGGTGTATAGATGGGGGTGGGGTGTATGGATGGGGGTGGGGGTGTATAGAGGGGTGGGGGTGTATGGATGGGGGTGGGGGGTGTATAGATGGGGGTGGGGGTGTATGGATGGGGGTGGGGGTGTATGGATGGGGGGTGTATAGATGGGGATGGGGTGTATGGATGGGGGTGGGGGGTTTATAGAGGGGTGGGGGGCGTATGGATGGGGGTGAGGGGTGTATGGATGGGGATGGGGGTGTATGGGTGGGGGGTGTATGGATGGGGGTGAGGGGTGTATAGATGGGGTTGGGGTGTATGGATGGGGGTGGGGGTGTATAGAGGGGTGGGGGGGTGTATAGATGGGGGTGGGGGGTGTATGGATGGGGGTGGGGGTGTATGGATGGGGGGGTGTATAGAGGGGTGGGGGGTGTATGGATGGGGGTGGGGGTGTAAGGATGGGGGTGAGGGGTGTATGGATGGGGGCAGGGGGTTTATAGATGGGGGTGGGGGGTGTATGGATGGGGGTGGGGTGTATAGAGGGGTGGGGGTGTATGGATGGGGGTGGGGGTGTATGGATGGGGGGTGTATAGATGGGGATGGGGTGTATGGATGGGGGTGGGGGGTTTATAGAGGGGTGGGGGGTGTATGGATGGGGGTGAGGGGTGTATGGATGGGGATGGGGGTGTATGGGTGGGGGGTGTATGGATGGGGGTGAGGGGTGTATAGATGGGGTTGGGGTGTATGGATGGGGGTGGGGGTGTATAGAGGGGTGGGGGGGGGGTGTATAGATGGGGGTGGGGGGTGTATGGATGGGGGTGGGGGTGTATGGATGGGGGGGTGTATAGAGGGGTGGGGGTGTATGGATGGGGGTGGGGGTGTAAGGATGGGGGTGAGGGGTGTATGGATGGGGGCAGGGGGTTTATAGATGGGGGTGGGGGTGTATGGATGGGGGTGGGGTGTATAGAGGGGTGGGGGGTGTATGGATGGGGGTGAGGGGTGTATAGATGGGGGTGGGGGTGTATGGATGAGGGGTGTATAGAGGGGTGGGGGGTGTATGGGTGAGGGGTGTATAGATGGGGGTGGGGGTGTATGGATGGGGGGGTGTATAGAGGGGTGGGGGGTGTATGGATGGGGGTGGGGGGTGTATAGAGGGGTGGGGGGTGTATGGATGGGGGTGAGGGGTGTATGGATGGGGATGGGGGTGTATGGGTGGGGGGTGTATGGATGGGGGTGAGGGGTGTATAGATGGGGGTGGGGTGTATGGATGGGGGGTGGGGGGTGTATAAAGGGGTGGGGGGTGTATAGATGGGGGTGGGGGGTGTATGGATGGGGGTGGGGGTGTATGGATGGGGGGTGTATAGAGGGGTGGGGGGTGTATGGATGGGGGTGAGGGGTGTATAGATGGGGGTGGGGTGTATGGATGGGGGCGGGGGGTTTATAGATGGGGGTGGGGGGTGTATGGATGGGGGTGGGGGTGTATAGAGGGGTGGGGGGTGTATGGATGGGGGTGAGGGGTGTATAGATGGGGGTGGGGGTGTATGGATGGGGGGTGTATAGAGGGGTGGGGGGTGTATGGATGGGGGTGAGGGGTGTATAGATGGGGGTGGGGGTGTATGGATGGGGGGTGTATAGAGGGGTGGGGGGTGTATGGATGGGGGTGAGGGGTGTATAGATAGGGGTGGGGGTGTATGGATGGGGGGTGTATAGAGGGGTGGGGGGTGTATGGATGGGGGTGGGGGTGTATAGAGGGGTGGGGGGTGTATGGATGGGGATGGGGGTGGGGGGTGTATGGATAGGGGTGAGGGGTGTATAGATGGGGGTGGGGTGTATGGATGGGGGTGGGGGTGTATGGATGGGGGGTGTATAGAGGGGTGGGGGGTGTATGGATGGGGGTGGGTGGTGTATGGATGGGGGTGAGGGGTGTATAGATGGGGGGTGGGGTGTATGGATGGGGGGTGGGGGTTTATAGATGGGGGTGGGGGGTGTATGGATGGGGGTGTATAGAGGGGTGGGGGGTGTATGGATGGGGGTGAGGGGTGTATGGATGGGGGTGTAGGGGTGGGGGGTATGGGGGTGGGGGGTGTATAGATGGGGGTGGGGTGTATGGATGGGGGTGGGGGTGTATAGAGGGGTGGGGGGTGTATAGATGGGGGTGGGGGGTGTATGGGTGGTGGGTGAGGGGTGTATAGATGGGGGTGGGGGTGTATGGATGGGGGGTGTATAGAGGGGTGGGGGGGTGTATGGATGGGGGTGGGGGGTGTATAGAGGGGTGGGGGGTGTATGGATGGGGGTGAGGGGTGTATGGATGGGGGTGTATGGGTGGGGGGTGTATGGATGGGGGGTGGGGGGTGTATGGATGGGGGTGAGGGGTGTATAGATGGGGGTGGGGTGTATGGATGGGGGTGGGGGGTGTATAAAGGGGTGGGGGGGGGTGTATAGATGGGGGTGGGGGGTGTATGGATGGGGGGGTGTATAGAGGGGTGGGGGGTGTATGGATGGGGGTGAGGGGTGTATAGATGGGGGTGGGGTGTATGGATGGGGCGGGGGGTTTATAGATGGGGGTGGGGGGTGTATGGATGGGGGTGGGGGTGTATAGAGGGGTGGGGGGTGTATGGATGGGGGTGGGGGTGTATGGATGGGGGGTGTATAGAGGGGTGGGGGGTGTATGGATGGGGGTGAGGGGTGTATAGGTGGGGGTGTATGGATGGGGGGTGTATAGAGGGGTGGGGGGTGTATGGATGGGGGTGAGGGGTGTATAGATAGGGGTGGGGGTGTATGGATGGGGGGTGTATAGAGGGGTGGGGGGTGTATGGATGGGGGTGGGGGTGTATAGAGGGGTGGGGGGTGTATGGATGGGGGTGGGGGGTGTATGGATAGGGGTGAGGGGTGTATAGATGGGGGTGGGGTGTATGGATGGGGGTGGGGGTGTATGGATGGGGGGTGTATAGAGGGGTGGGGGGTGTATGGATGGGGGTGGGTGGTGTATGGATGGGGGTGAGGGGTGTATAGATGGGGGTGGGGTGTATGGATGGGGGGTGGGGGTTTATAGATGGGGGTGGGGGGTGTATGGATGGGGGTGTATAGAGGGGTGGGGGGTGTATGGATGGGGGTGAGGGGTGTATGGATGGGGGTGTAGGGGTGGGGGGTGTATGGATGGGGGTGTATAGAGGGGTGGGGGGTGTATAGATGGGGGTGGGGGGTGTATGGGTGGGGGTGTATGGATGGGGGGTGTATAGAGGGGTGGGGGTGTATGGATGGGGGTGAGGGGTGTATAGATGGGGGTGGGGTGTATGGATGGGGGTGGGGGGTTTATAGATGGGGGTGAGGGGTGTACAGGATGTCGGGGGTATAGTTTTGTGTCTCTCATAGCAGTAGCGGGGTTGTTGGATGAGTTTGGTGAGGAGGTGGTGTAGAAGTGACGGAGGGGATTATTGGGGGGACTTGGGGGCGGGGCTGCGGGGCGCACAATGGAGCAGCATGAAGGGCGCACACAATGGGCCATATAGGGGCAGTGAGCCGGAAAGGAGGAGGAGGAATGTATAACGTCGCTCTCTGTAAAGGAATGTAGGAAGGGGCATGTAGGGGGGAATGGGGGGTATTAGGATAAAGGCAGACAGTTAGTAATAGAGAAGGGGCAGGTAGGGGGTGGGTGGAGAGTGGGGGTAGAGTATTGGGGTAGGTGGGGGAGGGGGTGGCAGTAGAGGATGAGTAGGAGGGGCAGGTAGGGTTGGTAGTAGCGAAGAGGTGTAGGGGTGGGGTGGGATGGTGGTAGAGGATAGGTAGGGGGAGGGGTGGGGAGGTAGTAGATCAGGGAAAGGTGGGGGTGGTAGTAAAGTGGGGGGTAGGTTGGGGGGTAGTAGGAGAAGGCCGGGATGCGGGGGGGTGGTAGCAGAGGAGGTGGGGGGGTGATAGTGGAGGGGTAGTGGTAGTAGGAGAAAGGGGAGTGGTAGTGGGGGGGTAGGTTGGGTGGTATTATGAGAAGGGGGCAGGGGGTAGAAGGGGAAAGTTGGGGGGGGGGTAGTAGAGGAGGGTTAGGTGGGGTAGGTTGGGTGGTAGTAGGAGAAGATAGTGGAGGGGGGTAGGTTGAGGGGTTGTTGGAGAAGGGGGTAGGAGAGGAAAGTTTGGTGGGGAGTAATAGAGGAGGGTAGGTGGGTGAAGGTTGGGGGGGTAGTAGGGGAATGTTTAGGAGGGGTGGTAGTAGGAGTAGTTTGGGGGGGTTAGTAGGAGAAGGTTGGGGTATGATGGTGGGTGGGGGGGGTTGTTGGAGAAGGGGGTAGTAGGGGAGGGGTAGATGGGGGTTGGTTGGGTGGTAGTAAGAGAATGTTGGGGGATGATAGTGGGGGCAGGTAGGTTGGGGAAGGTTTGGGGGAGTAGTAGAGGAGGGTAGGTGAAGGTTGCGGTGTAGTAGGGGAATATTTGGCTGTGGTAGTAGGAGTAGGTCGGTGGGGGTAGAAAGGGAAGGTTGGGGGATGATAGTGGGGGGGGGTAGGTTGGGGGCTTGTTGGAAAAGGGAGTAGTAGGGGAAGGTGGGGGTGTGTAGTTGGGGGGGTAGGTTGGGTGGTATTATGAGAAGGGGGCAGGAGGTAGAAGGGGAAAGTTGGGGGTGGGGGGGGTAGTAGAGGAGGGTTAGGTGGAGGCGGTGGTAGGGGTAGGTTGGGAGTAGGGATGAGCTTCGTGTTCGAGTCGAACATACGTTCGACTCGAACATCGGCTGTTCGATCGTTCGACGAAGATCGAACGATTTGGGCCGTTCGCGCCAAATTCGAGTGACGCGAACGGCCCACAATGCACTACGCCATCGCAGTGTCATCCAGGCGCTGTGATTGGCCAAGCATGCACTGTGACCCCGCATGCTTGGCCAATCACAGCGCCGGCAGCGAGGAGAGCAATGATTGGCCACAGGCAGGATGCCTGTGGCCAATTATTGCTGAGGGGGTTTAGTACACGCCCCACACTATAAAAGGCCGCCAGCACGGCGGCCTAGTGTAGTGTGTTCCGGAGCAGGGATAGAGCAGCATAGGCAGGGACAGTGACTTTTATTTCTTTCTTGCTTAACCTGGATTCCTTTAGTTTAGGGAAAGAGAAGGATAGGTAGGGAGAGTGTCAGTGTGTTTTGTGCTTGTGCTATATTGTGCTTAAAAAAAACATTTTTTCTAGGGACAGAAAACTGTAGGTAGGGAGAGTGTGTCAGTTTCTTTCACTGTCAAAGTCCTTGTTTCCAGGGACCTGGAAGGACAGTGAGTGAATTCTCCTTGTGCTATATTGTGCTTAAAAAAAACATTTTTTCTAGGGACAGAAAACTGTAGGTAGGGAGAGTGTGTCAGTTTCTTTCACTGTCAAAGTCCTTGTTTCCAGGGACCTGGAAGGACAGTGAGTGAATTCTCCTTGTGCTAAATTGTGCTTAAAAAAAACATTTTTTCTAGGGACAGAAAACTGTAGGTAGGGAGAGTGTGTCAGTTTCTTTCACTGTCAAAGTCCTTGTTTCCAGGGACCTGGAAGGACAGTGAGGTAATTCTCCTTGTGCTAAATTGTGCTTAAAAAAAACATTTTTTCTAGGGACAGAAAACTGTAGGTAGGGAGAGTGTGTCAGTTTCTTTCACTGTCAAAGTCCTTGTTTCCAGGGACCTGGAAGGACAGTGAGGTAATTCTCCTTGTGCTAAATTGTGCTTAAAAAAAAACATTTTTTCTAGGGACAGAAAACTGTAGGTAGGGAGAGTGTGTCAGTTTCTTTCACTGTCAAAGTCCTTGTTTCCAGGGACCTGGAAGGACAGTGAGGTAATTCTCCTTGTGCTAAATTGTGCTTAAAAAAAACATTTTTTCTAGGGACAGAAAACTGTAGGTAGGGAGAGTGTGTCAGTTTCTTTCACTGTCAAAGTCCTTGTTTCCAGGGACCTGGAAGGACAGTGAGGTAATTCTCCTTGTGCTAAATTGTGCTTAAAAAAAACATTTTTTCTAGGGACAGAAAACTGTAGGTAGGGAGAGTGTGTCAGTTTCTTTCACTGTCAAAGTCCTTGTTTCCAGGGACCTGGAAGGACAGTGAGTGAATTCTCCTTGTGCTATATTGTGCTTAAAAAAAACATTTTTTCTAGGGACAGAAAACTGTAGGTAGGGAGAGTGTGTCAGTTTCTTTCACTGTCAAAGTCCTTGTTTCCAGGGACCTGGAAGGACAGTGAGGTAATTCTCCTTGTGCTAAATTGTGCTTAAAAAAAACATTTTTTCTAGGGACAGAAAACTGTAGGTAGGGAGAGTGTGTCAGTTTCTTTCACTGTCAAAGTCCTTGTTTCCAGGGACCTGGAAGGACAGTGAGTGAATTCTCCTTGTGCTATATTGTGCTTAAAAAAAACATTTTTTCTAGGGACAGAAAACTGTAGGTAGGGAGAGTGTGTCAGTTTCTTTCACTGTCAAAGTCCTTGTTTCCAGGGACCTGGAAGGACAGTGAGGTAATTCTCCTTGTGCTAAGTTGTGCTTAAAAAAAAACATTTTTTCTAGGGACAGAAAACTGTAGGTAGGGAGAGTGTGTCAGTTTCTTTCACTGTCAAAGTCCTTGTTTCCAGGGACCTGGAAGGACAGTGAGGTAATTCTCCTTGTGCTAAATTGTGCTTAAAAAAAACATTTTTTCTAGGGACAGAAAACTGTAGGTAGGGAGAGTGTGTCAGTTTCTTTCACTGTCAAAGTCCTTGTTTCAAGGGACAGAGAAGGACACCTGAAGGTAGCCCTTATTGCTTTTTTCCCATCTCCCTGCAGGCCATCTATTAGAATGTCTGGAAGGCAAACAAGGAGAGGCAGACAGTCAGGAGGCAATAAAAGAGGGCAAGCAGGCTCTGTGTCTGGGGGCAACAGTGCTGGTCGTGGACGCGGTGCATTGTCATCAGCACATGGCCATGGGACACGCTTGTCCTTCTTTTCGGCAGCTGGACATGTTGAGCCACATCATGCTGAAGACTTGGTAGAGTGGATGACCAAGCCCTCCTCCTCCTCCTCATCCTCTCTCACCCAGGCTCAGGGTACTGGAAAAGCAGCTGCCAAAGCGTCCTCTTCCCTGGTATCAATGTCAGACAAATCATCAGTCACTCCTTCCCTAGACCCACCATGTCCTCCTCCTGAGGAGTCCCCCGAACTGTTTCAGCACAGTGTTGGGTACATGCTCCAGGAGGATGCCCAGCGTTTCGAAGGGTCTGATGATGAAACCCAGCTAGAGGAAGGCAGTAGCGTGAGAGCAGACAGAGGGGATGCTCAAGAAGGACACCAATCTGGCAGTCATGTTCCAGCAGCTGCAGCATACTGCCAGATTGGCTCCAGTGATGAGGAGGGAGGTGATGATGAGGTCACTGACTCCACGTGGGTGCCTAATAGGAGAGAGGAGGAGGAGGAGGATGAGGAGGAGGCACATCTCCAACGAGGCAGGATGCCCTTTGGTGGCCAGCGTAAGGGCAGTACACCGACGGAATCACACCGCAGAGCTCCGCCTGTGCAGGGCACTGCCTCTGCCCGTCATTCAAAAAGTTCTTTGGTGTGGGCCTTTTTTGAGGCTAGTGCATCAGATCGCACAGCTGCTGTTTGCAACATATGTCTCAAGCGTATATCGCGTGGCCAAAACATCAGCCGCTTGGGTACCACATGCCTGACCAGACATATGTTGACCTGCCATGCAGCTCGTTGGCAAGCCTACCTCAAAGACCCACACCAAAGAACAAAGCGGACCTCTCCTTGCACCGCATCAGCTGGGATCTCCAACCCCACTATAACTTCAGTCCTCTCTGAAACATGCACTGAGAGGAATGAAGGTGTAGAATTAGGTGTGTCACAGCCAAGTACTTGCGGCCACTCTGCTAGCAGTACACCGACGTCCGATTCTAGCAGGCAAATTTCCCTGCCCCAGCTGCTGGACCGTCGAAAGAAGTTCACTCCCAGCCATCCACATGCCCAGCGGTTGAATGCTAGCTTGGCTAAATTGCTAGCGCTTCAACTGCTGCCTTTTCAGTTGGTAGACTCGGCCCCCTTCCGTGAGTTTGTGCAATGTGCAGTTCCTCAGTGGCAGGTTCCCAAACGCCACTTTTTCTCACGGAAGGCTATTCCGGCTCTCTACCGGCATGTGGAAGGCAATGTATTGGCCTCGCTGGACAGGGCGGTCAGCGGTAAGGTGCATATTACCGCTGACTCATGGTCCAGCAGGCATGGACAGGGACGTTACCTTTCTTTCACGGCCCATTGGGTCACTCTTTTGGCAGCTGGGAAGGATGCAGGACAAGGTGCAGTAGTGTTGGAGGTTGTCCCACCGCCACGCCTCCAAAATGCTACTACTGGTTGTGACACACCTCTCTCCTCCACCCCCTCCTCTTCTTCTTCCTCCATGGCCTCTTCCTGTGGTTTGTCCTATGAACCAGCGGTGCTCCGTAGCCGTTCACGGGGCTACGCAAGTACGCAGGCAAAAAGATGCCATGCCGTGCTTGCGCTGGTGTGTTTGGGGGACAGAAGCCACACTGGGGCAGAGGTCCTGTCTGCTCTGCAGGGCCAGGCCGAGAGGTGGTTGACGCCACGCCAGCTTAAGCCAGGAATGGTGGTTTGCGACAATGGCACCAACCTCCTCTCCGCCCTCCGACAGGGACAACTGACCCATGTGCCCTGTGTGGCTCACGTCCTTAACCTGGTGGTGCAGCGGTTCTTGGGCAGGTACCCGGGCTTACAGGATGTCCTGAGGCAGGCCAGGAAAGTCTGTGTGCATTTCCGCAGATCTTATAATGCCAGTGCTCGCCTGGCTGAGCTGCAAAAGGAGTTGAACCTGCCCAAGAACCGCCTTATATGTGACATGCCCACCAGGTGGAACTCAACGTTGGCCATGCTGCAGCGGCTGCACACGCAGCAGAGGGCCATCAATGAGTACCTGTGCGACTACGGCACCAGGACAGGGTCAGGGGAGCTTGGTTTTTTTTCTCCACGCCAGTGGGGCATGATCAGGGATGCATGCACTGTCCTGGCACCATTTGAGGAGGCCACGAGGATGGTGAGCAGTGACAGTGCATGCATCAGTGACACTGTACCTCTTGTCCACCTGTTGGAGCACACGCTGCGTGGAATAATGGACAGGGCACTTGAGGCAGAACAGAGGCAGGAAGAGGAGGACTTCCTTGCCTCTCAAGGCCCCCTTTACCCAGACAGTGTTCCTTCTGTCCCACCCATCGCACAGGAAGAGGAGGAGGAGGAGGATTGTGTCAGCATGGAGGTGGAGGCTGGCACTCAGCATCATCAGCAGCAGTCTTTTAGGGATGATTTACAGTCCCAAGAAACCAGTGGACTTGTACGTGGCTGGGAGGAGGTGGCTGCGGATCATGTCGTCCTTAGTGACCCAGAGGACTCCGGAGCGAATGCCTCAGCAAACCTACGCTGCATGGCCTCCCTGATCCTGCAAAGTCTGCGGAAGGATCCTCGTATTCTTCGGATCAAGGAGAGGGACCATTACTGGCTGGCCACTCTCCTTGATCCACGGTACAAGGGTAAGGTTGCGGACCCTATGTTACCGTCGCAGAGGGAGCAGAGGATGAGACAACTCCGGGAGGCCTTGCAGAAAGGTCTGTGCAACGCGTTCCCAGAGACTGGGAGGTTACAAACTCCTGGTCCTGGACAACGAGTTGCTGAGGCTTCGGCCAGTCAAAGAAGGAGCGGTGGGGAAGGTGGCCGTCTGACCGATGCGTTCAGACAATTCTTTAGTCCGCAGCCCCAAAGTATGATCGGTTCCAGCAACCATCGCCAGCGTCTGATAAACATGGTGCAGGAATATCTAGGGGCAAGGTCAGACTTGGACACCTTCCCCACCGAAAATCCTCTGGCTTACTGGGTCTTGAGGATGGATCACTGGCCAGAGCTTGCACAGTATGCAATTGAGCTACTGGCCTGTCCTGCATCCAGCGTTCTTTCGGAACGCACATTCAGTGCTGCTGGAGGATTTGTCACGGATCACAGGGTGCGCCTGTCCACCGACTCGGTTGATCGACTGACTTTCATCAAGATGAACCAGTCTTGGATCACCACCAGCTACCACACACCTGATGCTGATATAACAGACTAATTGATTTTAACATGTCACATCCCTTCAAGACTGATGCTGATGCTGAGTGCCTGTGCTGTTATGTTGACTGGCTATCCTCCTCCTCCGAGTCCTCAATGATACGATTGATGATGATAGCTTGGAAGATCATTTTTGTTTATGGGTGCCGCCACCAGTGGCTAAGGCCCAATTTTTCAGCCCCTGTTTAACAGGGGCGTGTCATTACAATTTTTGAAGCAATACTTTGCAACAGGGCTCATTGCTGTGCTCCAAGTACAGTATCTGTGAGGGGTTGTAGTGTTGTGCCACCAGTGCCTAAGGCCCAATTTTTCAGCCCCTGTTCTACAGGGGCATGCAATTACAATTCTTGATCTAATAATTCACAGCAGGGTCCATTGCTGCACCCACCAAGAGTAACTCTGAGGGCTTACAGTCTTGTGGCAACGCCACCACCACCACCACCACGAAAGGCCCAATTTTTCAGCCCCTGTTCAAAAGGGGCATGTAATTACAATTCTTGATCTAATAATTCACAGCAGGGCCCATTGCTGCACCCACCAAGAGTAACTGTCAGGGCTTACAGTGTTGTGGCACCAGCACCACCATCAAAGCCCCAATTTTTACTACCACTGTTCAACAATTATATGTAATTAAAATTCCTGATATAATAGTTGACAGCAGGGCGTTCCAGCACCAACCAAGAGTAACTGAGTGCTTACAGTGTTGTGCCAACACCAACAACTAAGGGGCCTATTTCTGCAGAGTATATACGGCAGGTCCCTACTTTCAAACATCCAACTTACAAACGACTCCTACTTGCAAACGAAAGAAGACAACAGGAAGTGAGAGGAAATCTACCCCTAGAAAGGAAAATTCTCTCCTGTAAGAATAAATATGGGAGAAAGGGGTCTCATCTGTACTGATGCTTTATCAGCAATCCTTGTTTCAAGAAAAACACCACATTTCAAAAACAGTTGTCATTGGGACGGAAAGTGAGGTGAAATGTTCTGAACAGGGGCACAGACAGCAAAACAAATGTTACAGGGGTGATAACCCTTACCTATGTTTCCCAAAAAGTTTAAAAATAGATTTTTGGGCTGGAGCTACACTTCAACAATGTACCTGTTCAAAATTACAAACAGACTCTACATAAGAACAAACCTACAGTCCCTGTCTTGTATGCACCGCCTGTATACGGCTGTTCAGAGTATATAGGGCCTTTTTTATTTTATGTGCGGGGTTCCCCTTAATATCCATACAAGACCCAAAGGGGCTGGTAATGGGCTGGGGTAGGGGGGGGGGTCATGGGGTAGCTATGCCATTTTTCTTAAAGAATTTCATCCATATTACCGGGACCAGACATTACATTAAAGCCGCAAGCAGTTTTAAATGGCTTTTTTTTCCTTTAGAAGTGTCATTTTGTGCAGGGACAGTTCTAAACACGGGAAACACGTGGCACTTCACAGGCATACTTTAGACACCCCCCAGTAGGGTGACCACATTTCCAAACTACCATTCAGGGACACCCTCCCTTCCAAAAAATCAGCTTGTGCTGTAACGAATCACAGCACAGTGATTGGACACAAGAGGCGGGATTCATGATTTCTCCAATCACAAGCAGGGGGCGGGGATTGTGCTCCTCCAGGCATTCCCAGCCAGGACAAGTACTGTCAGTGAGTAAAGCGGTGATGTGGAGGCCTTTTTTGGGGGCATCAGATTGGCCCGGGGGGTGGCTGTGTCAGTTTCATTCCGGGACACTGTATTGTCCTGGAATGAATGTGCCCGGGACAGACCTGCAAAATGCGGGACTGTCCCGGGCAATCCGGGACATGTGGTCACCCTACCCCCCAGGTACGATATTTAAAGGAATATTTGACTTTTTTTTTTTCACTTTATGCATCATTAAAATGACTGCTCCCGAAAAACGACCGTTTTTAAAACTTCTTTTTGCATTGATACATGTCCCCTGGTGCACAACCCGGGTTCCCAAACCCTATTTATGACAATAACATGCATAATAGTTGTTATAATTAGCACTTTAGAATTCGAACGTTCGCATCCATTGTATTTAATAGGGTTCTAATGTTCGTTCGAACTTTCGGTCCGTTCGCGGGTTCTGGTGCGAACCGAACCCGGGGGTGTTCGGCTCATCACTAGTTGGGAGGGGGAGGGGTAGTAGAGGAGGGTTAGGTGGGGTAGGTTGGGTGGTAGTAGGAGAAGATATTGGAGGGGGGGTAGGTTGAGGGGTTGTTGGAGAAGGGAGTAGTAGGGTAAGGTTTGTGTGAAGGGTGGGTGGGGGGGTGTAGTTGGGGGTTGGTAGTAGAGGAGGGTAGGTGGGGGTTGGTAGTAGAGGAGGGTAGGTGGGGGGGTGTAGTTGGGGGTTGGTAGTAGAGGAGGGTAGGTGGGGGTTGGTAGTAGAGGAGGGTAGGTGGGGGGGTGTAGTTGGGGGTTGGTAGTAGAGGAGGGTAGGTGGGGGTTGGTAGTAGAGGAGGGTAGGTGGGGGGTGTAGTTGGGGGTTGGTAGTAGAGGAGGGTAGGTGGGGGTGGTGGCAGGGGTAGGTTGGGAGGGGTAGTAGGGGGAGGGGTCAGTGTGGATGATGAATCTCTGACGCCCTCTCTGTGGTTCCTCCAGGTGAGACGATGTGATTGGACGGGATGGGATGCCACTCCCAGGTACGGGTTATGGGGGGGTTAGGGAATGATCCTTATGGGGGAGGGGACCAATGAAGAGGGGGGGAGGGCAGATGGAGGTCCCTGGGGTGACCCCGCTGTGTGGCAGACATAGGTGGTGGGGGTAACCTGTTCTGCCCCCTCCCTGTAGTGAGGAAACTTCCTCCTCACCCCCCATTGTATGGAGCCCTCACCACAAGAGCTTACAATCTAATCAGAGGAGGGGGGAGGGGAGGTCAGGTGAGGTCAGTCCTGTCCCTGCAGGGGATTCTGGGAGGGATGTGCTGATCAGTCATTGGCTGACACCCGAGGACATCAATCATAGAGATAACCAACAGACAGTTCTTATTTCAGGTGACCCCCGACCCCTTGTGTCAGACATTTGTAGTGAATTCGGGGGAGGGGGGGGGCTGTGAATGGATTGGGGGGTCTTCATAACACATTATTATCCTAACCCCAAGACAGAGTCCCCCCCATCAGAGAAGACATGGGGGACCCCCCTTCTTCCCTGAATGGTCATCAGGCCAGAACATTATAGGGGGGGGCACTGAAGGGGGGCGGAGCTCAGACCACCATGGGGGGGGGGGCTCTGTATTCCCCCTTTCTATTACAGAAATATTTTATGGGTGAAGTTTCTTCTGACCCCCAAATTGGACCTTCTAGCTCAGAGGTGGGCAACCCCCAGCACTCGGCTCTCTCCCCGTCAGCAGAGCAACGCAGGGAAGTGTCAGCGAGACACGAATGTATTCTAGTTTTAGAATTTCCTGCACTGGGGGAGAGGCACTGGGGGGGGAGGTACTGAGGGGGAGGCATTGGGGGGTAGGCACTGAGGGGGGAGGTGGCACTGAGGGGGAGGCACTGGGGGGAGGGGGGCACTGAGGGGGAGGAAGGCACTCCGCACTCCGTGTCCCTTACTACTGAACCCCTCCGCACTCCGTGTCCCTTACTATTGAACCCCTCAGCACTCCGTGTCCCTTACTACTGAACCCCTCCGCACTCCGTGTCCCTTACTACTGAACCCCTCAGCACTCCGTGTCCCTTACTACTGAACCCCTCCGTGTCCCTTACTACTGAAACCCTCCGCACTCCGTGTGCCTTACTACTGAACCCCTCAGCACTCCGTGTCCCTTACTACTGAACCCCTCCGCACTCCGTGTCCCTTACTACTGAACCCCTCAGCACTCCGTGTCCCTTACTACTGAACCCCTCCGCACTCCGTGTCCCTTACTACTGAATCCCTCCGCACTCCGTGTCCCTTACTACTGAACCCCTCCGCACTCCGTGTCCCTTACTACTGAATCCCTCCGCACTCCGTGTCCCTTACTACTGAACCCCTCCGCACTCCGTGTCCCTTACTACTGAACCCCTCCGCACTCCGTGTCCCTTACTACTGAACCCCTCCGCACTCCGTGTCCCTTACTACTGAACCACTCCGTGTCCCTTACTACTGAACCCCTCCGCACTCCGTGTCCCTTACTACTGAACCCCTCCGCACTCCGTGTCCCTTACTATTGAACCCCTCAGCACTCCGTGTCCCTTACTACTGAACCCCTCCGCACTCCGTGTCCCTTACTACTGAACCCCTCAGCACTCCGTGTCCCTTACTACTGAACCCCTCCGTGTCCCTTACTACTGAACCCCTCCGCACTCCGTGTGCCTTACTACTGAACCCCTCAGCACTCCGTGTCCCTTACTACTGAACCCCTCCGCACTCCGTGTCCCTTACTACTGAACCCCTCAGCACTCCGTGTCCCTTACTACTGAACCCCTCCGCACTCCGTGTCCCTTACTACTGAACCCCTCCGCACTCCGTGTCCCTTACTACTGAACCCCTCAGCACTCCGTGTCCCTTACTACTGAACCCCTCCGTGTCCCTTACTACTGAACCCCTCCGCACTCCGTGTGCCTTACTACTGAACCCCTCAGCACTCCGTGTCCCTTACTACTGAACCCCTCCGCACTCCGTGTCCCTTACTACTGAACCCCTCAGCACTCCGTGTCCCTTACTACTGAACCCCTCCGCACTCCGTGTCCCTTACTACTGAATCCCTCCGCACTCCGTGTCCCTTACTACTGAACCCCTCCGCACTCCGTGTCCCTTACTACTGAATCCCTCCGCACTCCGTGTCCCTTACTACTGAACCCCTCCGCACTCCGTGTCCCTTACTACTGAACCCCTCCGCACTCCGTGTCCCTTACTACTGAACCCCTCCGCACTCCATGTCCCTTACTACTGAACCCCTCCGCACTCCGTGTCCCTTACTACTGAACCCCTCCGCACTCCGTGTCCCTTACTACTGAACCCCTCAGCACTCCGTGTCCCTTACTATTAAACCCCTCCGCACTCCGTGTGCCTTACTACTGAACCCCTCCGCACTCCGTGTCCCTTACTACTGAACCCCTCCGCACTCCGTGTCCCTTACTACTGAACCCCTCCGCACTCCGTGTCCCTTACTACTGAACCCCTCCGCACTCCGTGTCCCTTACTATTGAACCCCTCAGCACTCCGTGTCCCTTACTACTGAACCCCTCCGCACTCCGTGTCCCTTACTACTGAACCCCTCAGCACTCCGTGTCCCTTACTACTGAACCCCTCCGTGTCCCTTACTACTGAACCCCTCCGCACTCCGTGTGCCTTACTACTGAACCCCTCCGCACTCCGTGTCCCTTACTACTGAACCCCTCCGCACTCCGTGTCCCTTACTACTGAACCCCTCCGCACTCCGTGTCCCTTACTATTAAACCCCTCCGCACTCCGTGTCCCTTACTACTGAACCCCTCCGCACTCCGTGTCCCTTACTACTGAATCCCTCCGCACTCCGTGTCCCTTACTACTGAACCCCTCCGCACTCCGTGTCCCTTACTACTGAATCCCTCCGCACTCCGTGTCCCTTACTACTGAACCCCTCCGCACTCCGTGTCCCTTACTACTGAACCCCTCCGCACTCCGTGTCCCTTACTACTGAACCCCTCCGCACTCCGTGTCCCTTACTACTGAACCCCTCCGCACTCCGTGTCCCTTACTACTGAACCCCTCCGCACTCCGTGTCCCTTACTACTGAACCCCTCCGCACTCCGTGTCCCTTACTACTGAACCCCTCCGCACTCCGTGTCCCTTACTATTGAACCCCTCAGCACTCCGTGTCCCTTACTACTGAACCCCTCCGCACTCCGTGTCCCTTACTACTGAACCCCTCAGCACTCCGTGTCCCTTACTACTGAACCCCTCCGCGTCCCTTACTACTGAACCCCTCAGCACTCCGTGTCCCTTACTACTGAACCCCTCCGCACTCCGTGTCCCTTACTACTGAACCCCTCCGCACTCCGTGTCCCTTACTACTGAACCCCTCCGCACTCCGTGTCCCTTACTACTGAATCCCTCCGCACTCCGTGTCCCTTACTACTGAACCCCTCCGCACTCCGTGTCCCTTACTACTGAATCCCTCCGCACTCCGTGTCCCTTACTACTGAACCCCTCCGCACTCCGTGTCCCTTACTACTGAACCCCTCCGCACTCCGTGTCCCTTACTACTGAACCCCTCCGCACTCCATGTCCCTTACTACTGAACCCCTCCGCACTCCGTGTCCCTTACTACTGAACCCCTCCGCACTCCGTGTCCCTTACTACTGAACCCCTCAGCACTCCGTGTCCCTTACTATTAAACCCCTCCGCACTCCGTGTGCCTTACTACTGAACCCCTCCGCACTCCGTGTCCCTTACTACTGAACCCCTCCGCACTCCGTGTCCCTTACTACTGAACCCCTCCGCACTCCGTGTCCCTTACTACTGAACCCCTCCGCACTCCGTGTCCCTTACTATTGAACCCCTCAGCACTCCGTGTCCCTTACTACTGAACCCCTCCGCACTCCGTGTCCCTTACTACTGAACCCCTCAGCACTCCGTGTCCCTTACTACTGAACCCCTCCGTGTCCCTTACTACTGAACCCCTCCGCACTCCGTGTGCCTTACTACTGAACCCCTCCGCACTCCGTGTCCCTTACTACTGAACCCCTCCGCACTCCGTGTCCCTTACTACTGAACCCCTCCGCACTCCGTGTCCCTTACTATTAAACCCCTCCGCACTCCGTGTCCCTTACTACTGAACCCCTCCGCACTCCGTGTCCCTTACTACTGAATCCCTCCGCACTCCGTGTCCCTTACTACTGAACCCCTCCGCACTCCGTGTCCCTTACTACTGAATCCCTCCGCACTCCGTGTCCCTTACTACTGAACCCCTCCGCACTCCGTGTCCCTTACTACTGAACCCCTCCGCACTCCGTGTCCCTTACTACTGAACCCCTCCGCACTCCGTGTCCCTTACTACTGAACCCCTCCGCACTCCGTGTCCCTTACTACTGAACCCCTCCGCACTCCGTGTCCCTTACTACTGAACCCCTCCGCACTCCGTGTCCCTTACTACTGAACCCCTCCGCACTCCGTGTCCCTTACTATTGAACCCCTCAGCACTCCGTGTCCCTTACTACTGAACCCCTCCGCACTCCGTGTCCCTTACTACTGAACCCCTCAGCACTCCGTGTCCCTTACTACTGAACCCCTCCGTGTCCCTTACTACTGAACCCCTCCGCACTCCGTGTCCCTTACTACTGAACCCCTCCGCACTCCGTGTCCCTTACTACTGAACCCCTCCGCACTCCGTGTCCCTTACTACTGAACCCCTCCGCACTCCGTGTCCCTTACTACTGAACCCCTCCGCACTCCGTGTCCCTTACTACTGAACCCCTCCGCACTCCGTGTCCCTTACTACTGAACCCCTCCGCACTCCGTGTCCCTTACTACTGAACCCCTCCGCACTCCGTGTCCCTTACTACTGAACCCCTCCGCACTCCGTGTCCCTTACTACTGAACCCCTCCGCACTCCGTGTCCCTTACTACTGAACCCCTCAGCACTCCGTGTCCCTTACTACTGAACCCCTCCGCACTCCGTGTCCCTTACTACTGAACCCCTCCGCACTCCGTGTCCCTTACTACTGAACCCCTCCGCGCTCCGTGTCCCTTACTACTGAACCCCTCCGCACTCCGTGTCCCTTACTACTGAACCCCTCAGCGCTCCGTGTCCCTTACTACTGAACCCCTCCGCACTCGGTGTCCCTTACTACTGAACCCCTCCGCACTCCGTGTCCCTTACTACTGAACCCCTCCGCACTCCGTGTCCCTTACTACTGAACCCCTCCGCACTCCGTGTCCCTTACTACTGAACCCCTCCGCACTCTGTGTCCCTTACTACTGAATCCCTCCGTGTCCCTTACTACTGAACCCCTCCGCACTCCGTGTCCCTTACTACTGAACCCCTCCGCACTCCGTGTCCCTTACTACTGAACCCCTCCGCACTCCGTGTCCCTTACTACTGAACCCCTCCGCACTCCGTGTCCCTTACTACTGAACCCCTCCGCACTCCGTGTCCCTTACTACTGAACCCCTCCGTGTCCCTTACTACTGAACCCCTCAGCACTCCGTGTCCCTTACTACTGAACCCCTCCGCACTCCGTGTCCCTTACTACTGAATCCCTCCGTGTCCCTTACTACTGAACCCCTCCGCACTCCGTGTCCCTTACTACTGAACCCCTCCGCACTCCGTGTCCCTTACTACTGAACCCCTCCGCACTCCGTGTCCCTTACTACTGAACCCCTCCGCACTCCGTGTCCCTTACTACTGAACCCCTCCGCTCTCCGTGTCCCTTACTACTGAACCCCTCCGCACTCCGTGTCCCTTACTACTGAACCCCTCCGCACTCCGTGTCCCTTACTACTGAACCCCTCCGCACTCCGTGTCCCTTACTACTGAACCCCTCCGCACTCCGTGTCCCTTACTACTGAACCCCTCCGCACTCCGTGTCCCTTACTACTGAACCCCTCCGCACTCCGTGTCCCTTACTACTGAACCCCTCCGCACTCCGTGTCCCTTACTACTGAACCCCTCAGCACTCCGTGTCCCTTACTACTGAACCCCTCCGCACTCCGTGTCCCTTACTACTGAACCCCTCCGCACTCCGTGTCCCTTACTACTGAACCCCTCCGCACTCCGTGTCCCTTACTACTGAACCCCTCCGCACTCCGTGTCCCTTACTACTGAACCCCTCCGCACTCCGTGTCCCTTACTACTGAACCCCTCCGCACTCCGTGTCCCTTACTACTGAACCCCTCCGCACTCCGTGTCCCTTACTACTGAACCCCTCCGCACTCCGTGTCCCTTACTACTGAACCCCTCCGCACTCCGTGTCCCTTACTACTGAACCCCTCCGTGTCCCTTACTACTGAACCCCTCCGTGTCCCTTACTACTGAACCCCTCCGCACTCCGTATCCCTTACTACTGAACCCCTCCGCACTCCGTGTCCCTTACTACTGAACCCCTCCGCACTCCGTGTCCCTTACTACTGAACCCCTCCGCACTCCGTGTCTTTTACTACTGAACCCCTCCGCACTCCGTGTCCCTTACTACTGAACCCCTCCGCACTCCGTGTCCCTTACTACTGAACCCCTCCGCACTCCGTGTCCCTTACTACTGAACCCCTCCGCACTCCGTGTCCCTTACTACTGAACCCCTCCGCACTCCGTGTCCCTTACTACTGAACCCCTCCGCACTCCGTGTCCCTCCGCACTCCGTGTCCCTTACTACTGAACCCACCCGCACTCCGTGTCCCTTACTACTGAACCCCTCCGCACTCCGTGTCCCTTACTACTGAACCCCTCCGCACTCCGTGTCCCTTACTACTGAACCCCTCCGCACTCCGTGTCCCTTACTACTGAACCCCTCCGTGTCCCTTACTACTGAACCCCTCAGCACTCCGTGTCCCTTACTACTGAACCCCTCCGCACTCCGTGTCCCTTACTACTGAACCCCTCCGCACTCCGTGTCCCTTACTACTGAACCCCTCCGCACTCCGTGTCCCTTACTACTGAACCCCTCCGCACTCCGTGTCCCTTACTACTGAACCCCTCCGCACTCCGTGTCCCTTACTACTGAACCCCTCCGCACTCCGTGTCCCTTACTACTGAATCCCTCCGCACTCCGTGTCCCTTACTACTGAACCCCTCCGCACTCCGTGTCCCTTACTACTGAACTCCTCCGCACTCCGTGTCCCTTACTACTGAACCCCTCCGCACTCCGTGTCCCTTACTACTGAACCCCTCCGCACTCCGTGTCCCTTACTACTGAACCCCTCCGCACTCCGTGTCCCTTACTACTGAACCCCTCCGCGTCCCTTACTACTGAACCCCTCAGCGCTCCGTGTCCCTTACTACTGAACCCCTCCGCGCTCCGTGTCCCTTACTACTGAACCCCTCCGCACTCCGTGTCCCTTACTACTGAACCCCTCCGCACTCCGTGTCCCTTACTACTGAACCCCTCCGTGTCCCTTACTACTGAACCCCTCCGTGTCCCTTACTACTGAACCCCTCCGCACTCCGTGTCCCTTACTACTGAACCCCTCCGCACTCCGTGTCCCTTACTACTGAACCCCTCCGCACTCCGTGTCCCTTACTACTGAACCCCTCCGCGTCCCTTACTACTGAACCCCTCAGCACTCCGTGTCCCTTACTACTGAACCCCTCCGCACTCCGTGTCCCTTACTACTGAATCCCTCCGCACTCCGTGTCCCTTACTACTGAACCCCTCCGCACTCCGTGTCCCTTACTACTGAACCCCTCCGCACTCCGTGTCCCTTACTACTGAACCCCTCCGCACTCCGTGTCCCTTACTACTGAACCCCTCAGCACTCCGTGTCCCTTACTACTGAACCCCTCCGCACTCCGTGTCCCTTACTACTGAACCCCTCCGCACTCCGTGTCCCTTACTACTGAACCCCTCCGCACTCCGTGTCCCTTACTACTGAACCCCTCCGCACTCCGTGTCCCTTACTACTGAACCCCTCAGCGCTCCGTGTCCCTTACTACTGAACCCCTCCGCGCTCCGTGTCCCTTACTACTGAACCCCTCCGCGCTCCGTGTCCCTTACTACTGAACCCCTCCGCTCTCCGTGTCCCTTACTACTGAACCCCTCCGCACTCCGTGTCCCTTACTACTGAACCCCTCCGCACTCCGTGTCCCTTACTACTGAACCCCTCCGCTCTCCGTGTCCCTTACTACTGAACCCCTCCGCACTCCGTGTCCCTTACTACTGAACCCCTCAGCACTCCGTGTCCCTTACTACTGAACCCCTCCGCACTCGGTGTCCCTTACTACTGAACCCCTCCACGTCCCTTACTACTGAACCCCTCCGCACTCGTGTCCCTTACTACTGAACCCCTCAGCGCTCCGTGTCCCTTACTACTGAACCGCTCAGCGCTCCGTGTCCCTTACTACTGAACCCCTCAGCGCTCCGTGTCCCTTACTACTGAACCCCTCCGCACTCCGTGTCCCTTACTACTGAACCCCTCCGCACTCCGTGTCCCTTACTACTGAACCCCTCCGCACTCCGTGTCCCTTACTACTGAACCCCTCAGCGCTCCGTGTCCCTTACTACTGAACCCCTCCGCTCTCCGTGTCCCTTACTACTGAACCCCTCCACACTCCATGTCCCTTACTACTGAACCCCTCCGCACTCCGTGTCCCTTACTACTGAACCCCTCAGCACTCCGTGTCCCTTACTACTGAACCCCTCCGCACTCCGTGTCCCTTACTACTGAACCCCTCCGCACTCCGTGTCTCTTACTACTGAACCCCTCCGCACTCCGTGTCCCTTACTACTGAACCCCTCCGCACTCCGTGTCCCTTACTACTGAACCCCTCCGCACTCCGTGTCCCTTACTACTGAACCCCTCCGCACTCCGTGTCCCTTACTACTGAACCCCTCCGCACTCCGTGTCCCTTACTACTGAACCCCTCCGCGCTCCGTGTCCCTTACTACTGAACCCCTCAGCGCTCCGTGTCCCTTACTACTGAACCCCTCAGCGCTCCGTGTCCCTTACTACTGAATCCCTCCGCGCTCCGTGTCCCTTACTACTGAACCCCTCCGCACTCCGTGTCCCTTACTACTGAACCCCTCCGCGTCCCTTACTACTGAACCCCTCAGCACTCCGTGTCCCTTACTACTGAACCCCTCCGCACTCCGTGTCCCTTACTACTGAACCCCTCCGCACTCCGTGTCCCTTACTACTGAACCCCTCCGCACTCCGTGTCCCTTACTACTGAACCCCTCCGCTCTCCGTGTCCCTTACTACTGAACCCCTCCACACTCCGTGTCCCTTACTACTGAACCCCTCAGCACTCCGTGTCCCTTACTGCTGAACCCCTCCGCACTCCGTATCCCTTACTACTGAACCCCTCCGCACTCCGTGTCCCTTACTACTGAACCCCTCCGCACTCCGTGTCCCTTACTACTGAACCCCTCCTCACTCCGTGTCCCTTACTACTGAACCCCTCCGCACTCCGTGTCCCTTACTACTGAACCCCTCAGCGCTCCGTGTCCCTTACTACTGAACCCCTCCGCTCTCCGTGTCCCTTACTACTGAACCCCTCCGCACTCCATGTCCCTTACTACTGAACCCCTCCGCACTCCGTGTCCCTTACTACTGAACCCCTCCGCACTCCGTGTCCCTTACTACTGAACCCCTCAGCGCTCCGTGTCCCTTACTACTGAACCCCTCAGCGCTCCGTGTCCCTTACTACTGAACCCCTCCGCTCTCCGTGTCCCTTACTACTGAACCCCTCCGCACTCCGTGTCCCTTACTACTGAACCCCTCCGCGTCCCTTACTACTGAACCCCTCAGCACTCCGTGTCCCTTACTACTGAACCCCTCCGCACTCCGTGTCCCTTACTACTGAACCCCTCCGCACTCCATGTCCCTTACTACTGAACCCCTCCGCACTCCGTGTCCCTTACTACTGAACCCCTCCGCACTCCGTGTCCCTTACTACTGAACCCCTCCGCACTCCGTGTCCCTTACTACTGAACCCCTCAGCGCTCCGTGTCCCTTACTACTGAACCCCTCAGCGCTCCGTGTCCCTTACTACTGAACCCCTCCGCACTCCGTGTCCCTTACTACTGAACCCCTCCGCACTCCGTGTCCCTTACTACTGAACCCCTCCGCACTCCGTGTCCCTTACTACTGAACCCCTCCGCGTCCCTTACTACTGAACCCCTCAGCACTCCGTGTCCCTTACTACTGAACCCCTCCGCTCTCCGTGTCCCTTACTACTGAACCCCTCCGCACTCCGTGTCCCTTACTACTGAACCCCTCAGCACTCCGTGTCCCTTACTACTGAACCCCTCCGCACTCCGTGTCCCTTACTACTGAACCCCTCCGCACTCCGTGTCCCTTACTACTGAACCCCTCCGCACTCCGTGTCCCTTACTACTGAACCCCTCCGCACTCCGTGTCCCTTACTACTGAACCCCTCCGTGTCCCTTACTACTGAACCCCTCAGCACTCCGTGTCCCTTACTACTGAACCGCTCCGCACTCCGTGTCCCTTACTACTGAACCCCTCCGCACTCCCTGTCCCTTACTACTGAACCCCTCCGCACTCCGTGTCCCTTACTACTGAACCCCTCCGCACTCCATGTCCCTTACTACTGAACCCCTCCGCACTCCGTGTCCCTTACTACTGAACCCCTCCGCACTCCGTGTCCCTTACTACTGAACCCCTCCGCACTCCGTGTCCCTTACTACTGAACCCCTCAGCGCTCCGTGTCCCTTACTACTGAACCCCTCCGCTCTCCATGTCCCTTACTACTGAACCCCTCCGCACTCCATGTCCCTTACTACTGAACCCCTCCGCACTCCGTGTCCCTTACTACTGAACCCCTCAGCACTCCGTGTCCCTTACTACTGAACCCCTCAGCACTCCGTGTCCCTTACTACTGAACCCCTCCGCACTCCGTGTCCCTTACTACTGAACCCCTCCGCACTCCGTGTCCCTTACTACTGAACCCCTCCGCACTCCGTGTCCCTTACTACTGAACCCCTCCGCACTCCGTGTCCCTTACTACTGAACCCCTCCGCACTCCGTGTCCCTTACTACTGAACCCCTCCGCACTCCGTGTCCCTTACTACTGAACCCCTCCGCACTCCGTGTCCCTTACTACTGAACCCCTCCGCACTCCGTGTCCCTTACTACTGAACCCCTCAGCGCTCCGTGTCCCTTACTACTGAACCCCTCAGCGCTCCGTGTCCCTTACTACTGAATCCCTCCGCACTCCGTGTCCCTTACTACTGAACCCCTCCGCACTCCGTGTCCCTTACTACTGAACCCCTCCGCGTCCCTTACTACTGAACCCCTCAGCACTCCGTGTCCCTTACTACTGAACCCCTCCGCACTCCGTGTCCCTTACTACTGAACCCCTCCGCACTCCGTGTCCCTTACTACTGAACCCCTCCGCACTCCGTGTCCCTTACTACTGAACCCCTCCGCTCTCCGTGTCCCTTACTACTGAACCCCTCCGCACTCCGTGTCCCTTACTACTGCACCCCTCAGCACTCCGTGTCCCTTACTACTGAACCCCTCCGCACTCCGTGTCCCTTACTACTGAACCCCTCCACACTCCGTGTCCCTTACTACTGAACCCCTCCGCACTCCGTGTCCCTTACTACTGAACCCCTCCGCACTCCGTGTCCCTTACTACTGAACCCCTCCGCACTCCGTGTCCCTTACTACTGAACCCCTCAGCGCTCCGTGTCCCTTACTACTGAACCCCTCCGCTCTCCGTGTCCCTTACTACTGAACCCCTCCGCACTCCATGTCCCTTCCTACTGAACCCCTCCGCACTCCGTGTCCCTTACTACTGAACCCCTCCGCACTCCGTGTCCCTTACTACTGAACCCCTCAGCGCTCCGTGTCCCTTACTACTGAACCCCTCAGCGCTCCGTGTCCCTTACTACTGAACCCCTCCGCTCTCCGTGTCCCTTACTACTGAACCCCTCCGCACTCCGTGTCCCTTACTACTGAACCCCTCCGCGTCCCTTACTACTGAACCCCTCAGCACTCCGTGTCCCTTACTACTGAACCCCTCCGCACTCCGTGTCCCTTACTACTGAACCCCTCCGCACTCCGTGTCCCTTACTACTGAACCCCTCCGCACTCCGTGTCCCTTACTACTGAACCCCTCCGCACTCCGTGTCCCTTACTACTGAACCCCTCCGCACTCCGTGTCCCTTACTACTGAACCCCTCAGCGCTCCGTGTCCCTTACTACTGAACCCCTCAGCGCTCCGTGTCCCTTACTACTGAACCCCTCCGCACTCCGTGTCCCTTACTACTGAACCCCTCCGCACTCCGTGTCCCTTACTACTGAACCCCTCCACGTCCCTTACTACTGAACCCCTCAGCACTCCGTGTCCCTTACTACTGAACCCCTCCGCACTCCGTGTCCCTTACTACTGAACCCCTCCGCACTCCGTGTCCCTTACTACTGAACCCCTCAGCGCTCCGTGTCCCTTACTACTGAACCCCTCAGCGCTCCGTGTCCCTTACTACTGAACCCCTCCGCACTCCGTGTCCCTTACTACTGAACCCCTCCGCACTCCGTGTCCCTTACTACTGAACCCCTCCGCGTCCCTTACTACTGAACCCCTCAGCACTCCGTGTCCCTTACTACTGAACCCCTCCGCACTCCGTGTCCCTTACTACTGAACCCCTCCGCACTCCGTGTCCCTTACTACTGAACCCCTCCGCACTCCGTGTCCCTTACTACTGAACCCCTCAGCGCTCCGTGTCCCTTACTACTGAACCCCTCCGCACTCCGTGTCCCTTACTACTGAACCCCTCCGCACTCCGTGTCCCTTACTACTGAACCCCTCCGCGTCCCTTACTACTGAACCCCTCAGCATACCGTGTCCCTTACTACTGAACCCCTCCGCACTCCTTGTCCCTTACTACTGAACCCCTCCGCACTCCGTGTCCCTTACTACTGAACCCCTCCGCACTCCGTGTCCCTTACTACTGAACCCCTCCGCACTCCGTGTCCCTTACTACTGAACCCCTCCGCACTCCGTGTCCCTTACTACTGAACCCCTCCGCACTCCGTGTCCCTTACTACTGAACCCCTCCGCACTCCGTGTCCCTTACTACTGAACCCCTCCGCACTCCGTGTCCATTACTACTGAACCCCTCCGCACTCCGTGTCCCTTACTACTGAACCCCTCCGCACTCCGTGTCCCTTACTACTGAACCCCTCCGCACTCCGTGTCCCTTACTACTGAACCCCTCCGCACTCCGTGTCCCTTACTACTGAACCCCTCCGCACTCCGTGTCCCTTACTACTGAACCCCTCAGCACTCCGTGTCCCTTACTACTGAACCCCTCCGCACTCCGTGTCCCTTACTACTGAACCCCTCCGCACTCCGTGTCCCTTACTACTGAACCCCTCCGCACTCCGTGTCCCTTACTACTGAACCCCTCCGCACTCCGTGTCCCTTACTACTGAACCCCTCCGCACTCCGTGTCCCTTACTACTGAACCCCTCCGTGTCCCTTACTACTGAACCCCTCAGCACTCCGTGTCCCTTACTACTGAACCGCTCTGCACTCCGTGTCCCTTACTACTGAACCCCTCCGCACTCCCTGTCCCTTACTACTGAACCCCTCCGCACTCCGTGTCCCTTACTACTGAACCCCTCCGCACTCCATGTCCCTTACTACTGAACCCCTCCGCACTCCGTGTCCCTTACTACTGAACCCCTCCGCACTCCGTGTCCCTTACTACTGAACCCCTCAGCACTCCGTGTCCCTTACTACTGAACCGCTCCGCACTCCGTGTCCCTTACTACTGAACCCCTCCGCACTCCCTGTCCCTTACTACTGAACCCCTCCGCACTCCGTGTCCCTTACTACTGAACCCCTCCGCACTCCATGTCCCTTACTACTGAACCCCTCCGCACTCCGTGTCCCTTACTACTGAACCCCTCCGCACTCCGTGTCCCTTACTACTGAACCCCTCAGCGCTCCGTGTCCCTTACTACTGAACCCCTCCGCTCTCCGTGTCCCTTACTACTGAACCCCTCCGCACTCCGTGTCCCTTACTACTGAACCCCTCCGCACTCCGTGTCCCTTACTACTGAACCCCTCCGCACTCCGTGTCCCTTACTACTGAACCCCTCAGCGCTCCGTGTCCCTTACTACTGAACCCCTCAGCGCTCCGTGTCCCCTACTACTGAACCCCTCCGCGTCCCTTACTACTGAACCCCTCAGCACTCCGTGTCCCTTACTACTGAACCCCTCCGCACTCCGTGTCCCTTACTACTGAACCCCTCCGCACTCCGTGTCCCTTACTACTGAACCCCTCAGCGCTCCGTGTCCCTTACTACTGAACCCCTCAGCGCTCCGTGTCCCTTACTACTGAACCCCTCCGCACTCCGTGTCCCTTACTACTGAACCCCTCCGCACTCCGTGTCCCTTACTACTGAACCCCTCCGCGTCCCTTACTACTGAGCCCCTCAGCACTCCGTGTCCCTTACTACTGAACCCCTCCGCACTCCGTGTCCCTTACTACTGAACCCCTCCGCACTCCGTGTCCCTTACTACTGAACCCCTCCGCACTCCGTGTCCCTTACTACTGAACCCCTCCGCACTCCGTGTCCCTTACTACTGAACCCCTCTGCGCTCCGTGTCCCTTACTACTGAACCCCTCAGCGCTCCGTGTCCCTTACTACTGAACCCCTCAGCGCTCCGTGTCCCTTACTACTGAACCCCTCCGCACTCCTCCGTGTCCCTTACTACTGAACCCCTCCGCACTCCGTGTCCCTTACTACTGAACCCCTCCGCGTCCCTTACTACTGAACCCCTCAGCACTCCGTGTCCCTTACTACTGAACCCCTCCGCACTCCTTGTCCCTTACTACTGAACCCCTCCGCACTCCGTGTCCCTTACTACTGAACCCCTCCGCACTCCGTGTCCCTTACTACTGAACCCCTCCGCACTCCGTGTCCCTTACTACTGAACCCCTCCGCACTCCGTGTCCCTTACTACTGAACCCCTCCGCACTCCGTGTCCCTTACTACTGAACCCCTCAGCACTCCGTGTCCCTTACTACTGAACCGCTCCGCACTCCGTGTCCCTTACTACTGAACCCCTCCGCACTCCCTGTCCCTTACTACTGAACCCCTCCGCACTCCGTGTCCCTTACTACTGAACCCCTCCGCACTCCGTGTCCCTTACTACTGAACCCCTCCGCACTCCGTGTCCCTTACTACTGATCCCCTCCGCACTCCGTGTCCCTTACTACTGATCCCCTCCGCACTCCGTGTCCCTTACTACTGAACCCCTCCGCACTCCGTGTCCCTTACTACTGAACCCCTCCGCACTCCGTGTCCCTTACTACTGAACCCCTCCGCACTCCGTGTCCCTTACTACTGAACCCCTCCGCACTCCGTGTCCCTTACTACTGAACCCCTCCGCACTCCGTGTCCCTTACTACTGAACCCCTCCGCACTCCGTGTCCCTTACTACTGAACCCCTCCGCACTCCGTGTCCCTTACTACTGAACCCCTCCGCACTCCGTGTCCCTTACTACTGAACCCCTCTGCACTCCGTGTCCCTTACTACTGAACCCCTCCGCACTCCGTGTCCCTTACTACTGAACCCCTCCGCACTCCGTGTCCCTTACTACTGAACCCCTCCGCACTCCGTGTCCCTTACTACTGAACCCCTCCGCACTCCGTGTCCCTTACTACTGAACCCCTCAGCACTCCGTGTCCCTTACTACTGAACCCCTCAGCACTCCGTGTCCCTTACTACTGAACCCCTCCGCACTCCGTGTCACTTACTACTGAACCCCTCCGCGTCCCTTACTACTGAACCCCTCCGCACTCCGTGTCCCTTACTACTGAACCCCTCCGCACTCCGTGTCCCTTACTACTGAACCCCTCCGCACTCCGTGTCCCTTACTACTGAACCCCTCCGCACTCCGTGTCCATTACTACTGAACCCCTCCGCACTCCGTGTCCCTTACTACTGAACCCCTCCGCACTCCGTGTCCCTTACTACTGAACCCCTCCGCACTCCGTGTCCCTTACTACTGAACCCCTCCGCACTCCGTGTCCCTTACTACTGAACCCCTCCGCACTCCGTGTCCCTTACTACTGAACCCCTCCGCACTCCGTGTCCCTTACTACTGAACCCCTCCGCACTCCGTGTCCCTTACTACTGAACCCCTCCGCGCTCCGTGTCCCTTACTACTGAACCCCTCAGCGCTCCGTGTCCCTTACTACTGAACCCCTCAGCGCTCCGTGTCCCTTACTACTGAACCCCTCCGCACTCCGTGTCCCTTACTACTGAACCCCTCCGCGTCCCTTACTACTGAACCCCTCAGCACTCCGTGTCCCTTACTACTGAACCCCTCAGCACTCCGTGTCCCTTACTACTGAACCCCTCCGCACTCCTTGTCCCTTACTACTGAACCCCTCCGCACTCCGTGTCCCTTACTACTGAACCCCTCCGCACTCCGTGTCCCTTACTACTGAACCCCTCCGCACTCCGTGTCCCTTACTACTGAACCCCTCCGCACTCCGTGTCCCTTACTACTGAACCCCTCCGCACTCCGTGTCCCTTACTACTGAACCCCTCCGCACTCCGTGTCCCTTACTACTGAACCCCTCCGCACTCCGTGTCCCTTACTACTGAACCCCTCCGCACTCCGTGTCCCTTACTACTGAACCCCTCCGCACTCCGTGTCCCTTACTACTGAACCCCTCCGTGTCCCTTACTACTGAACCCCTCCGCACTCCGTGTCCCTTACTACTGAACCCCTCCGCACTCCGTGTCCCTTACTACTGAACCCCTCCGCACTCCGTGTCCCTTACTACTGAACCCCTCCGCACTCCGTGTCCCTTACTACTGAACCCCTCCGCACTCCGTGTCCCTTACTACTGAACCCCTCCGCACTCCGTGTCCCTTACTACTGAACCCCTCCGCACTCCGTGTCCCTTACTACTGAACCCCTCCGCACTCCGTGTCCCTTACTACTGAACCCCTCCGCACTCCGTGTCCCTTACTACTGAACCCCTCCGTGTCCCTTACTACTGAACCCCTCAGCACTCCGTGTCCCTTACTACTGAACCCCTCCGCACTCCGTGTCCCTTACTACTGAACCCCTCCGCACTCCGTGTCCCTTACTACTGAACCCCTCTGCACTCCGTGTCCCTTACTACTGAACCCCTCGGCACTCCGTGTCCCTTACTACTGAACCCCTCCGCACTCCGTGTCCCTTACTACTGAACCCCTCCGCACTCCGTGTCCCTTACTACTGAACCCCTCCGCACTCCGTGTCCCTTACTACTGAACCCCTCCGCACTCCGTGTCCCTTACTACTGAACCCCTCCGCACTCCGTGTCCCTTACTACTGAACCCCTCCGCACTCCGTGTCCCTTACTACTGAACCCCTCCGCACTCCGTGTCCCTTACTACTGAACCCCTCCGCACTCCGTGTCCCTTACTACTGAACCCCTCCGCACTCCGTGTCCCTTACTACTGAACCCCTCCGCACTCCGTGTCCCTTACTTCTGAACCCCTCCGCACTCCGTGTCCCTTACTACGGAACCCCTCCGCACTCCGTGTCCCTTACTACTGAACCCCTCCGCACTCCGTGTCCCTTACTACTGAACCCCTCCGCACTCCGTGTCCCTTACTACTGAACCCCTCCGTGTCCCTTACTACTGAACCCCTCAGCACTCCGTGTCCCTTACTACTGAACCCCTCCGCACTCCGTGTCCCTTACTACTGAACCCCTCCGCACTCCGTGTCCCTTACTACTGAACCCCTCCGCACTCCGTGTCCCTTACTACTGAACCCCTCCGCACTCCGTGTCCCTTACTACTGAACCCCTCCGCACTCCGTGTCCCTTACTACTGAACCCCTCCGTGTCCCTTACTACTGAACCCCTCAGCACTCCGTGTCCCTTACTACTGAACCCCTCCACACTCCGTGTCCCTTACTACTGAACCCCTCCGCACTCCGTGTCCCTTACTACTGAACCCCTCCGCACTCCGTGTCCCTTACTACTGAACCCCTCCGCACTCCGTGTCCCTTACTACTGAACCCCTCCGCACTCCGTGTCCCTTACTACTGAACCCCTCCGCGTCCCTTACTACTGAACCCCTCAGCACTCCGTGTCCCTTACTACTGAACCCCTCCGCACTCCGTGTCCCTTACTACTGAACCCCTCCGCACTCCGTGTCCCTTACTACTGAACCCCTCCGCACTCCGTGTCCCTTACTACTGAACCCCTCCGCACTCCGTGTCCCTTACTACTGAACCCCTCCGCACTCCGTGTCCCTTACTACTGAACCCCTCAGCACTCCGTGTCCCTTACTACTGAACCCCTCCGCACTCCGTGTCCCTTACTACTGAACCCCTCCGCACTCCGTGTCCCTTACTACTGAACCCCTCCGCACTCCGTGTCCCTTACTACTGAACCCCTCCGCACTCCGTGTCCCTTACTACTGAACCCCTCCGCACTCCTTGTCCCTTACTACTGAACCCCTCCGCACTCCGTGTCCCTTACTACTGAACCCCTCCGCACTCCGTGTCCCTTACTACTGAACCCCTCCGCACTCCGTGTCCCTTACTACTGAACCCCTCCGCACTCCGTGTCCCTTACTACTGAACCCCTCAGCACTCCGTGTCCCTTAC
>JARGYO010002056.1:0-28698 GCA_029206835.1 Rana muscosa | reverse complement strand
AGGGAGGTCAGATGGGAAGCCGAGATCAGGAACCAGTAATCAAGTATTCAAGTCCGGAAGCAAGGTCAAAGGGAAGCCAAGGTTCAGCAACAGGGATCAAGCCAGGTTTAAACAGAGTTCAGGTATCAGGGTACTTGCTGAAGACCAGTCAGCACTTGTCAGAAAGTCAGAGCATCCTTTAAGTAGGCAGGCTGGTGCCAAAGGGAATTAGGAGCGTGCTCCTGCGCGCGCACGTTGCCCGTGCGCACGCGCATGCGCGAATTGCGCACACGCATGCGCAATGGTACTCCGGAAAGGCCGCTGCGTACTGGGGATGCGCGCGCCAGCATTCCGAGACTGTTGACGAATGCGCGCATGCGCAGACGGATTCCCGGCAGCTTCCTTACATTGCCCCCCTTAGGGGCAGACTCTGGATGCCCCTCATGACCTCTTTTTCCGGGTGGCGTAGAAAGAAAGCTCGTACCAGTCTTGGAGCATGCACATCAGAAGCTGGTTCCCAGGAACTTTCTTCCGGCCCGTAGCCTTTCCATTTAATGAGAAACTGTGTTTGGTTACCTCTCTTCCTACAGTCCAATACGGCCTCCACCTCAAATTCCTCATTCCCTTCGATAAGTAGCGGTGGAGGGGTTTCAGAAATCTGATTTGGGAAAGGATTTGGCACTGTAGGCTTCAACAAAGAAACATGGAATACTGGGTGGATTCTCAGGTTCTTGGGTAACACTAATTCGAATGCTACTGCATTTAATCTTTCTCTTGACTGGAAAAGGCCCCTAAAATCTTGGGCCAAGCTTCCTCGAGGGGCAACTTAGTTTCAAGTTCGCTGTGGAAAGCCAGACCTTATCTCCAGGTTCAAGATTCAAATTGCCTCTTCTCTTCTTGTCGAAGAACTTTTTATTATCTGCCTGGGTCTTGGAGATTGTATCCTGCAGTAATTGGTAGTTGGAGTTAAGGAAGTTCAACCTGTCTTGTACGGCAGGTACAGAAGAATCAATAGGCAGCTCAGGCAAGAAAGAAGGATGGTATCCATAATTGGCGAAAAAGGTGACTGTTTGGTTGCCGAATGGGTGGAATTATTGTATGAAAATTCCGCGAGTGGGAGAAGTGATAGCCAGTCATCCTGTGCAAAAGAAGAAAAGCATCGTAGGTACTGTTCAAGGGTTTGATTGACCCTTTCAGTCTGTCCATTAGTTTGTGGGTGATAAGCTGTGGAGAGGCGGAGTTCAATGTTCAAAGTTTCACATAAGGCCCTCCAAAATCTAGAAGTGAACTGCACCCCTCGATCAGAAACTATGCTGTCAGGGATGCCATGCAACCTTACAATCTCCTTGATAAAAGTTGAGGCAGTCTCCGGGGCAGAAGGAGTTCCTTGCAGAGGTACAAAGTGGGCCATTTTGGTCAAACGATCAACCACAACGAAAATGGTAGTGAAGTCTTCAGATGGGGGAAGTTCTACTATAAAATCCATGGAGATCATGCTCCATGGTTTCTCAGGTACAGGAAGGGGCTCAAGTAAACCCCAAGTTCTGGCTCTGTCTGTCTTATTCCGAAGGCATGAAATACAAGATCTTACATATTTCTTGCAGTCGTTCATCAAATTTGGCCACCAGAATGTACGGGAGATCAAATTAGCCGTCTTGTGAATCCCAAAGTTACCCGCTCTTGTAACTTCTGCACAATATTTGAGAGCGCAGAAATAGTTTGGTAAATGTCCTTCGGTGGAGAGGCCTCCCTTCCAGACTCCATCTCTGGCTGACTGGTACTGTCACGTACCTGGTAGGAGTCTGGAATGACGGGGTCGGCCTCCCTTGTATCTCCAACCCAAGCCCACTGAGGATGGGACAGACCTAGGGTGAGGAGTTACACGAGTGCCTGTAGTTGCGTGCAGAACTTTTCAGCTGAGTTGCAGACGTGGAGATGCAGGCAGAGCATCTGGTAAGGAACTGGACTCAGGAAAAGCTGGTAGGATGGACAGCTAGCACAGGCACTGGAGACAGCGTTAAGCCAAGCAGGAGGCTGGTGCAGGATCACAAGGGTGGCCGGGTTCGGTAGCAGACGGGCAGCGAGGTACTGGAAAAGGTTCAAGATTCAAATTGCCTCTTCTCTTCTTGTCGAAGAACTTTTTATTATCTGCCTGGGTCTTGGAGATTGTATCCTGCAGTAATTTGTAGTTGGAGTTAAGGAAGTTCAACCTGTCTTGTACGGCAGGTACAGAAGAATCAATAGGCAGCTCAGGCAAGAAAGAAGGATGGTATCCATAATTGGCGAAAAAAGGTGACTGTTTGGTTGCCGAATGGGTGGAATTATTGTATGAAAATTCCGCGAGTGGGAGAAGTGATAGCCAGTCATCCTGCGCAAAAGAAGAAAAGCATCGTAGGTACTGTTCAAGGGTTTGATTGACCCTTTCAGTCTGTCCATTAGTTTGTTGGTGATAAGCTGTGGAGATGCGGAGTTCAATGTTCAAAGTTTCACATAAGGCCCTCCAAAATCTAGAAGTGAACTGCACCCCTCGATCAGAAACTATGCTGTCAGGGATGCCATGCAACCTTACAATCTCCTTGATAAAAGTTGAGGCAGTCTCCGGGGCAGAAGGAGTTCCTTGCAGAGGTACAAAGTGGGCCATTTTGGTCAAACGATCAACCACAACGAAAATGGTAGTGAAGTCTTCAGATGGGGGAAGTTCTACTATAAAATCCATGGAGATCATGCTCCATGGTTTCTCAGGTACAGGAAGGGGCTCAAGTAGACCCCAAGTTCTGGCTCTGTCTGTCTTATTCCGAAGGCATGAAATACAAGATCTTACATATTTCTTGCAGTCGTGCATCAAGTTTGGCCACCAGAATGTACGGGAGATCAAATTAGCCGTCTTGTGAATCCCAAAGTGACCCGCTCTTGTAACTTCTGCACAATATTTGAGAGCGCAGAAATAGTTTGGTAAATGTCCTTCGGTGGAGAGGCCTCCCTTCCAGACTCCATCTCTGGCTGACTGGTACTGTCACGTACCTGGTAGGAGCCTGGAATGACGAGGTCGGCCTCCCTTGTATCTCCAACCCAAGCCCCACTGAGGATGGGACAGACCTAGGGTGAGGAGTTACACGAGAGCCTGTAGTTTGCGTGCAGAACTTGTCAGCTGAGTTGTAGACGTGGAGATGCAGGCAGAGCATCTGGTAAGGAACTGGACTCAGGAAAGCTGGTAGGATGGACAGCTAGCACAGGCACTGGAGACAGTGTTAAGCCAAGCAGGAGGCTGGTGCAGGATCACAAGGGGTGGCCGGGTTCGGTAGCAGACGGGCAGCGAGGTACTGGAAAAGGCCCCAAAAATCTTGGGCCAAGCTTCCTCGAGGGGCAACTTAGTTTCAAGTTCGCTGTGGAAAGCCAGACCTTATCTCCAGGTTCAAGATTCAAATTGCCTCTTCTCTTCTTGTCGAAGAACTTTTTATTATCTGCCTGGGTCTTGGAGATTGTATCCTGCAGTAATTGGTAGTTGGAGTTAAGGAAGTTCAACCTGTCTTGTACGGCAGGTACAGAAGAATCAATAGGCAGCTCAGGCAAGAAAGAAGGATTGTATCCATAATTGGCGAAAAAAGGTGACTGTTTGGTTGCCGAATGGGTGGAATTATTGTATGAAAATTCCGCGAGTTGAAGAAGTGATAGCCAGTCATCCTGTGCAAAAGAAGAAAAGCATCGTAGGTACTGTTCAAGGGTTTGATTGACCCTTTCAGTCTGTCTGGGTCTTGGAGATTGTATCCTGCAGTAATTGGTAGTTGGAGTTAAGGAAGTTCAACCTGTCTTGTACGGCAGGTACAGAAGAATCAATAGGCAGCTCAGGCAAGAAAGAAGGATGGTATCCATAATTGGCGAAAAAAGGTGACTGTTTGGTTGCCGAATGGGTGGAATTATTGTATGAAAATTCCGGCGAGTGGGAGAAGTGATAGCCAGTCATCCTGTGCAAAAGAAGAAAAGCATCGTAGGTACTGTTCAAGGGTTTGATTGACCCTTTCAGTCTGTCCATTAGTTTGTGGGTGATAAGCTGTGGAGAGGCGGAGTTCAATGTTCAAAGTTTCACATAAGGCCCTCCAAAATCTAGAAGTGAACTGCACCCCTCGATCAGAAACTATGCTGTCTCCTTGATAAAAGTTGAGGCAGTCTCCGGGGCAGAAGAGGAGTTCCTTGCAGAGGTACAAAGTGGGCCATTTTGGTCAAACGATCAACCACAACGAAAAATGGTAGTGAAGTCTTCAGATGGGGGAAGTTCTACTATAAAATCCATGGAGATCATGCTCCATGGTTTCTCAGGTACAGGAAGGGGCTCAAGGCAGTCTCCGGGGCAGAAGGAGTTCCTTGCAGAGGTACAAAGTGGGCCATTTTGGTCAAACGAACAACCACAACGAAAATGGTAGTGAAGTCTTCAGATGGGGGAAGTTCTACTATAAAATCCATGGAGATCATGCTCCATGGTTTCTCAGGTACAGGAAGGGGCTCAAGTAGACCCCAAGTTCTGGCTCTGTCTGTCTTATTCCGAAGGCAGGAAATACAAGATCTTACATATTTCTTGCAGTCGTTCTTTCAAGTTTGGCCACCAGAATGTACGGGAGATCGAATTAGCCGTCTTGTGAATCCCAAAGTGACCCGCTAGGGGATGATCATGACATCGCCCTAGGACGGCAACTCTGAACTGTTCTGGGATAAAGATTTGCCTCTTTGACAAATAGGCCTCTTAGTACAGGCCATCCCTTAGTTGAAGAGCCAGGTCCTTGGAAGGCGGTTGGTCTTCCACATATTTTCTTATATGTGACATCAGATCCGCCTGAAGAAGTAAAAAATTATTGGCTGGTAAAATAGTATCAGGTTCCGAGGATACAACTGGATCACTGAACATGCGGGACAAGGCATCTGGTTTTCCGTTCTTTGAGCCAGGACGGTAGGTTATATGAAACATGAAACGAGAGAAAAAAAGTGCCCATCTTGCCTGCCGAGGTCTTAGGCGTTTAGCTGTCTTCAAATACTCAAGATTCTTGTGATCTGTGAAGATAAGAATTGGGTGAGAAGCTCCCTTCAAAAGGTAACGCCATTCTTCAAGAGCGGCCTTGATAGCCAGTAGCTCTCGGTCACCAACATCATAATTCCTTTCGGAAGGATTTAATTTTTTAGAGAAGAAGGCCACAGGGTGGAGCAATGATTTGGGCCCTTGGCGTTGGGAAATAATAGCCTCAACTGCATTTTCCGAGGCGTCTACCTCCAAAACATAAGCTAAGGAGGGATCGGGATGTTTCAAGATGGGAGCTGAGGTGAATAAGGCTTTCAACTGTTCAAACGCTGTCTGAGCCTCTGGGGTCCATCGAAAGGGAACATGCTGTTTGGTTAGCTGAGTAATGGGAGTGATGATGCCAGAAAAGTCCTTAATAAATGTTCTATAAAAGTTAGCAAACCCCACGAACCTCTGTACAGCTTTTCTGTCAGTAGGAGCAGACCATTCCAAGACAGAAGCGACTTTCTAAGGGTCCATGGAGATTCCTTCGGCGGAGATGACAAGCCCTTGGGAAATGCACAACTTGCTTTTCAAAGTCGCATTTTTCAGCCTTTGCGTAAAGTCAGTGTTCCCGCAATCGAGCTAATACCTTTTTTACATGAGTCCGATGGGATTCTAAAGTTTCAGAGAATACAAGGATGTCATCCAGATACACGATGACGAATAAATCAAGAAAGTCCCGAAAAAAATCGTTTACCAGATGCTGGAATGTGGCTGGAGCATTGCAGAGCCCGAATGGCATGACTAAATACTCAAAGTGGCCAAAACGTGTCCGGAAGGCCGTCTTCCATTCGTTTCCCTCCCTGATTCTGACAAGATTATAGGCACCCCTCAAGTCCAGTTTGGAGAACACTCGTGCCCCTCGCAGCCTCTGGAATAGTTCGGGAATCAGAGGAAGAGGGTACCGATTCTTGACAGTGACCCTGTTAAGGTCACGATAGTCCACACAGGGCCTCAAGGTGTGGTCTTTTTTCTCAACGAAGAAAATACCGGCTCCTGCTGGTGAAGTGGAAGGCCGAATGAACTGCTTTTCAAGGCTCTCGTCGATATAGGTACGCAGGGCTTCCAATTCAGGCTCAGAGAGAGGGTAAATCCGACCAAACGGGATCTCGGCTCCCGGTAGAAGTTCAATGGGGCAATCGTAAGTTCTATGAGGTGGAAGAGTGTCTGCACCCTTTTTATTAAAGTCGTCCAGAAATTCGTGATAAGCAACCGGGATCAGTTTAGAGGCTTCATGGTCAGGGTGGATACCCAGGAGGTGCGTGGAGTTGACAGTTCCTCCCAAGAGGCAGTGCGTCTGGCAGTAGTTGGACGAAAAAGAGATATCTCCGGTAAGCCAGTCAACGTGAGGGTTGTGTGCCTTCAACCATGGAATGCCGAGGATAACGGGAAACATGGGAGAAGCTATGACATCCAAACGGAGGAGTTCGCTATGGCTTGAAGAAGTCTGGCAGAGAATAGGCAAGGTCCCCTGAGTAACCGGGCCTGATTTAATACCGGAGCCGTCAGCCAGATGGACATGGAACCCTTGCCTCTTGGTACCCAAGGGCAGCTGCTGAAGAGAAGCAAATGCAGAGTCCACAAAACAGCTGCAGGCCCCAGAGTCTATGATTGCAAGTACTGAAACCGTCTTTTCGGGGAGCTGAAGCTTGATGGGAAGAGAGACATGTGACTGATCCTTCCCAGGGAGATGCATCACAAGAGGCTGACGGGAAGAGATCCTGCAGGTCTCTGCCGGACAAGTTCGTATGAAGTGGCCAACCTCCCCGCAGTAGAGACACAGACTGCCTTGGATTCGACGTAGACGTTCAGCAGGAGAAAGAGGTAACCTACGAAAACTGCTGTGAGGTGCCTTATGCTGTTCCCTCCTTCTGGGGGAAGGAACAGGTAGAGGAGCAGGGGCGGCTGGCCTTGAAACCACAGAAAGAGTTTAGATTTTTCCGATTGCCTTTCTCGAAACCGCCGATCGATCTGAATAGTTAAATTTATCAGATCTTCCAGGGACGCGGGTATTCCCACTCTGGCAAGTTCATCTTTTACGGTGTCAGAAAGTCCTAGACGGAACTGGTGACGAAGTGCAGAGTGATTCCATTGGGTATCTGCGCTCCAAACACGAAAGTCAGTTACGTAATCTTCAACAGGCCTTGGCCCTTGCTGTAATTTGTCAAGCATGGATTCAGCAGTTTGCTGGGAAAAGGGGTCAGTGGTCAGGGGTCAGGAGGCTGGTGCAGGATCACAAGGGTGGCCGGGTTCGGTAGCAGACGGGCAGCGAGGTACTGGAAAAGGTTCAAGATTCAAATTGCCTCTTCTCTTCTTGTCGAATAACTTTTTATTATCTGCCTGGGTCTTGGAGATTGTATCCTGCAGTAATTGGTAGTTGGAGTTAAGGAAGTTCAACCTGTCTTGTACGGCAGGTACAGAAGAATCAATAGGCAGCTCAGGCAAGAAAGAAGGATGGTATCCATAATTGACGAAAAAAGGTGACTGTTTGGTTGCCGAATGGGTGGAATTATTGTATGAAAATTCCGCGAGTGGGAGAAGTGATAGCCAGTCATCCTGCGCAAAAGAAGAAAAGCATCGTAGGTAATGTTCAAGGGTTTGATTGACCCTTTCAGTCTGTCCATTAGTTTGTGGGTGATAAGCTGGCCACTAGAATGTACGGGAGATCAAATTAGCCGTCTTGTGAATCCCAAAGTGACCCGCTCTTGTAACTTCTGCACAATATTTGAGAGCGCAGAAATAGTTTGGTAAATGTCCTTCGGTGGAGAGGCCTCCCTTCCAGACTCCATCTCTGGCTGACTGGTACTGTCACGTACCTGGTAGGAGTCTGGAATGACGAGGTCGGCCTCCCTTGTATCTCCAACCCAAGCCCCACTGAGGATGGGACAGACCTAGGGTGAGGAGTTACACGAGTGCCTGTAGTTGCGTGCAGAACTTGTCAGCTGAGTTGCAGACGTGGAGATGCAGGCAGAGCATCTGGTAAGGAACTGGACTCAGGAAAGCTGGTAGGATGGACAGCTAGCACAGTCATTGGAGACAGCGTTAAGCCAAGCAGGAGGCTGGTGCAGGATCACAAGGGTGGCCGGGTTCGGTAGCAGACGGGCAGCGAGGTACTGGAAAAGGTTCAAGATTCAAATTGCCTCTTCTCTTCTTGTCGAAGAACTTTTTATTATCTGCCTGGGTCTTGGAGATTGTATCCTGCAGTAATTGGTAGTTGGAGTTAAGGAAGTTCAACCTGTCTTGTACGGCAGGTACAGAAGAATCAATAGGCAGCTCAGGCAAGAAAGAAGGATGGTATCCATAATTGGCGAAAAAAGGTGACTGTTTGGTTGCCGAATGGGTGGAATTATTGTATGAAAATTCCGCGAGTGGGAGAAGTGATAGCCAGTCATCCTGTGCAAAAGAAGAAAAGCATCGTAGGTACTGTTCAAGGGTTTGATTGACCCTTTCAGTCTGTCCATTAGTTTGTTGGTGATAAGCTGTGGAGAGGCGGAGTTCAATGTTCAAAGTTTCACATAAGGCCCTCCAAAATCTAGAAGTGAACTGCACCCCTCGATCAGAAACTATGCTGTCAGGGATGCCATGCAACCTTACAATCTCCTTGATAAAAGTTGAGGCAGTCTCCGGGGCAGAAGGAGTTCCTTGCAGAGGTACAAAGTGGGCCATTTTGGTCAAACGATCAACCACAACGAAAATGGTAGTGAAGTCTTCAGATGGGGGAAGTTATACTATAAAATCCATGGAGATCATGCTCCATGGTTTCTCAGGTACAGGAAGGGGCTCAAGTAGACCCCAAGTTCTGGCTCTGTCTGTCTCATTCCGAAGGCATGAAATACAAGATCTTACATATTTCTTGCAGTCGTGCATCAAGTTTGGCCACCAGAATGTACGGGAGATCAAATTAGCCGTCTTGTGAATCCCAAAGTGACCCGCTCTTGTAACTTCTGCACAATATTTGAGAGCGCAGAAATAGTTTGGTAAATGTCCTTCGGTGGAGAGGCCTCCCTTCCAGACTCCATCTCTGGCTGACTGGTACTGTCACGTACCTGGTAGGAGTCTGGAATGACGAGGTCGGCCTCCCTTGTATCTCCAACCCAAGCCCCACTGAGGATGGGACAGACCTAGGGTGAGGAGTTACACGACAGCCTGTAGTTGCGTGCAGAACTTGTCAGCTGAGTTGCAGACGTGGAGATGCAGGCAGAGCATCTGGTAGGGAACTGGACTCAGGAAAGCTGGTAGGATGGACAGCTAGCACAGGCACTGGAGACAGCGTTAAGCCAAGCAGGAGGCTGGTGCAGGATCACAAGGGTGGCCGGGTTCGGTAGCAGACGGGCAGCGAGGTACTGGAAAAGGCCCCAAAAATCTTGGGCCAAGCTTCCTCGAGGGGCAACTTAGTTTCAAGTTCGCTGTGGAAAGCCAGACCTTATCTCCAGGTTCAAGATTCAAATTGCCTCTTCTCTTCTTGTCGAAGAACTTTTTATTATCTGCCTGGGTCTTGGAGATTGTATCCTGCAGTAATTGGTAGTTGGAGTTAAGGAAGTTCAACCTGTCTTGTACGGCAGGTACAGAAGAATCAATAGGCAGCTCAGGCAAGAAAGATGGATGGTATCCATAATTGGCGAAAAAAGGTGACTGTTTGGTTGCCGAATGGGTGGAATTATTGTATGAAAATTCCGCGAGTGGGAGAAGTGATAGCCAGTCATCCTGCGCAAAAGAAGAAAAGCATCGTAAGGGTCCATGGAGATTCCTTCGGCGGAGATGACAAGCCCTAGGAAATGCACAACTTGCTTTTCAAAGTCGCATTTTTCAGCCTTTGCGTAAAGTCAGTGTTCCCGCAATCGAGCTAATACCTTTTTTACATGAGTCCGATGGGATTCTAAAGTTTCAGAGAATACAAGGATGTCATCCAGATACACGATGACGAATAAATCAAGAAAGTCCCGAAAAAAATCGTTTACCAGATGCTGGAATGTGGCTGGAGCATTGCAGAGCCCGAATGGCATGACTAAATACTCAAAGTGGCCAAAACGTGTCCGGAAGGCCGTCTTCCATTCGTCTCCCTCCCTGATTCTGACAAGATTATAGGCACCCCTCAAGTCCAGTTTGGAGAACACTCGTGCCCCTCGCAGCCTCTGGAATAGTTCGGGAATCAGAGGAAGAGGGTACCGATTCTTGACAGTGACCCTGTTAAGGTCACGATAGTCCACACAGGGCCTCAAGGTGTGGTCTTTTTTCTCAACGAAGAAAATACCGGCTCCTGCTGGTGAAGTGGAAGGCCGAATGAACTGCTTTTCAAGGCTCTCGTCGATATAGGTACGCAGGGCTTCCAATTCAGGCTCAGAGAGAGGGTAAATCCGACCAAACGGGATCTCGGCTCCCGGTAGAAGTTCAATGGGGCAATCGTAAGTTCTATGAGGTGGAAGAGTGTCTGCACCCTTTTTATTAAAGACGTCCAGAAATTCGTGATAAGCAACCGGGATCAGTTTAGAGGCTTCATGGTCAGGGTGGATACCCAGGTGGTGCGTGGAGTTGACAGTTCCTCCCAAGAGGCAGTGCGTCTGGCAGTAGTTGGACGAAAAAGAGATATCTCCGGTAAGCCAGCAACGTGAGGGTTGTGTGCCTTCAACCATGGCATGCCGAGGATAACGGGAAACATGGGAGAAGCTATGACATCCAAACGGAGGAGTTCGCTATGGCCTGAAGAAGTCTGGCAGAGAATAGGCAAGGTCCCCTGAGTAACCGGGCCTGATTTAATACCGGAGCCGTCAGCCAGATGGACATGGAACCCTTGCCTCTTGGTACCCAAGGGCAGCTGCTGAAGAGAAGCAAATGCAGAGTCCACAAAACAGCTGCAGGCCCCAGAGTCTATGATTGCAAGTACTGAAACCGTCTTTTCGGGGAGCTGAAGCTTGATGGGAAGAGAGACATGTGACTGATCCTTCCCAGGGAGATGCATCACAAGAGGCTGACGGGAAGAGATCCTGCAGGTCTCTGCCGGACAAGTTCGTATGAAGTGGCCAACCTCCCCGCAGTAGAGACACAGACTGCCTTGGACTCGACGTAGACGTTCAGCAGGAGAAAGAGGTAACCTACGAAAACTGCTGTGAGGTGCCTTATGCTGTTCCCTCCTTCTGGGGGAAGGAACAGGTAGAGGAGCAGGGGCGGCTGGCCTTGAAACCACAGAAAGAGTCCCTTTAGATTTTTCCGATTGCCTTTCTCGAAACCGCCGATCGATCTGAATAGTTAAATTTATCAGATCTTCCAGGGACGCGGGTATTCCCACTCTGGCAGGTTCATCTTTTACGGTGTCAGAAAGTCCTAGACGGAACTGGTGACGAAGTGCAGAGTGATTCCATTGGGTATCTGCGCTCCAAACACGAAAGTCAGTTACGTAATCTTCAACAGGCCTTGGCCCTTGCTGTAATTTGTCAAGCATGGATTCGGCAGTTTGCTGGGAAAAGGGGTCAGTGGTCAGGGGTCAGGAGGCTGGTGCAGGATCACAAGGGTGGCCGGGTTCGGTAGCAGACGGGCAGCGAGGTACTGGAAAAGGTTCAAGATTCAAATTGCCTCTTCTCTTCTTGTCGAAGAACTTTTTATTATCTGCCTGGGTCTTGGAGATTGTATCCTGCAGTAATTGGTAGTTGGAGTTAAGGAAGTTCAACCTGTCTTGTACGGCAGGTACAGAAGAATCAATAGGCAGCTCAGGCGAGAAAGAAGGATGGTATCCATAATTGACGAAAAAAGGTGACTGTTTGGTTGCCGAATGGGTGGAATTATTGTATGAAAATTCCGCGAGTGGGAGAAGTGATAGCCAGTCATCCTGCGCAAAAGAAGAAAAGCATCGTAGGTACTGTTCAAGGGTTTGATTGACCCTTTCAGTCTGTCCATTAGTTTGTGGGTGATAAGCTGGCCACTAGAATGTACGGGAGATCAAATTAGCCGTCTTGTGAATCCCAAAGTGACCCGCTCTTGTAACTTCTGCACAATATTTGAGAGCGCAGAAATAGTTTGGTAAATGTCCTTCGGTGGAGAGGCCTCCCTTCCAGACTCCATCTCTGGCTGACTGGTACTGTCACGTACCTGGTAGGAGTCTGGAATGACGAGGTCGGCCTCCCTTGTATCTCCAAACCAAGCCCCACTGAGGATGGGACAGACCTAGGGTGAGGAGTTACACGAGTGCCTGTAGTTGCGTGCAGAACTTGTCAGCTGAGTTGCAGACGTGGAGATGCAGGCAGAGCATCTGGTAAGGAACTGGACTCAGGAAAGCTGGTAGGATGGACAGCTAGCACAGGCACTGGAGACAGCGTTAAGCCAAGCAGGAGGCTGGTGCAGGATCACAAGGGTGGCCGGGTTCGGTAGCAGACGGGCAGCAAGGTACTGGAAAAGGTTCAAGATTCAAATTGCCTCTTCTCTTCTTGTCGAAGAACTTTTTATTATCTGCCTGGGTCTTGGAGATTGTATCCTGCAGTAATTGGTAGTTGGAGTTAAGGAAGTTCAACCTGTCTTGTACGGCAGGTACAGAAGAATCAATAGGCAGCTCAGGCAAGAAAGAAGGATGGTATCCATAATTGGCGAAAAAAGGTGACTGTTTGGTTGCCGAATGGGTGGAATTATTGTATGAAAATTCCGCGAGTGGGAGAAGTGATAGCCAGTCATCCTGTGCAAAAGAAGAAAAGCATCGTGGGTACTGTTCAAGGGTTTGATTGACCCTTTCAGTCTGTCCATTAGTTTGTGGGTGATAAGCTGTGGAGAGGCGGAGTTCAATATTCAAAGTTTCACATAAAGCCCTCCAAAATCTAGAAGTGAACTGCACCCCTCGATCAGAAACTATGCTCTCAGGGATGCCATGCAACCTTACAATCTCCTTGATAAAAGTTGAGGCAGTCTCCGGGGCAGAAGGAGTTCCTTGCAGAGGTACAAAGTGGGCCATTTTGGTCAAACGATCAACCACAACGAAAATGGTAGTGAAGTCTTCAGATGGGGGAAGTTCTACTATAAAATCCATGGAGATCATGCTCCATGGTTTCTCAGGTACAGGAAGGGGCTCAAGTAGACCCCAAGTTCTGGCTCTGTCTGTCTTATTCCGAAGGCATGAAATACAAGATCTTACATATTTCTTGCAGTCGTTCATCAAGTTTGGCCACCAGAATGTACGGGAGATCAAATTAGCCGTCTTGTGAATCCCAAAGTGACCCGCTAGGGGATGATCATGACATCGCCCTAGGACGGCAACTCTGAACTGTTCTGGGACCTGCAGTAATTGGTAGTTGGAGTTAAGGAAGTTCAACCTGTCTTGTACGGCAGGTACAGAAGAATCAATAGGCAGCTCAGGCAAGAAAGAAGGATGGTATCCATAATTGGCGTAAAAAGGTGACTGTTTGGTTACCGAATGGGTGGAATTATTGTATGAAAATTCCGCGAGTGGGAGAAGTGATAGCCAGTCATCCTGTGCAAAAGAAGAAAAGCATCGTAGGTACTGTTCAAGGGTTTGATTGATGGCCTTGCAGAGGTACAAAGTGGGCCATTTTTGGTCAAACGATCAACCACAACGAAAATGGTAGTGAAGTCTTCAGATGGGGGAAGTTCTACTATAAAATCCATGGAGATCATGCTCCATGGTTTCTCAGGTACAGGAAGGGGCCAATTATGGATACCATCCTTCTTTCTTGCCTGAGCTGCCTATTGATTCTTCTGTACCTGCCGTACAAGACAGGTTGAACTTCCTTAACTCCAACTACCAATTACTGCAGGATACAATCTCCAAGACCCAGGCAGATAATAAAAAGTTCTTCGACAAGAAGTGAAGAGGCAATTTGAATCTTGAACCTTTTCCAGTACCTCGCTGCCCGTCTGCTACCGAACCCGGCCACCCTTGTGATCCTGCACCAGCCTCCTGCTTGGCTTAACGCTGTCTCCAGTGCCTGTGCTAGCTGTCCATCCTACCAGCTTTCCTGAGTCCAGTTCCTTACCAGATGCTCTGCCTGCATCTCCACGTCTGCAACTCAGCTGACAAGTTCTGCACGCAACTACAGGCACTCGTGTAACTCCTCACCCTAGGTCTGTCCCATCCTCAGTGGGGCTTGGGTTGGAGATACAAGGGAGGCCGACCTCGTCATTCCAGGCTCCTACCAGGTACGTGACAGTACCAGTCAGCCAGAGATGGAGTCTGGAAGGGAGGCCTCTCCACCGAAGGACATTTACCAAACTATTTCTGCGCTCTCAAATATTGTGCAGAAGTTACAAGAGCGGGTCACTTTGGGATTCACAAGACGGCTAATTTGATCTCCCGTACATTCTAGTGGCCAGCTTATCACTCACAAACTAATGGACAGACTGAAAGGGTCAATCAAACCCTTGAACAGTACCTACGATGCTTTTCTTCTTTTGCGCAGGATGACTGGCTATCACTTCTCCCACTCGCGGAATTTTCATACAATAATTCCACCCATTCGGCAACCAAACAGTCACCTTTTTTCGTCAATTATGGATACCATCCTTCTTTCTTGCCTGAGCTGCCTGTTGATTCTTCTGTACCTGCCGTACAAGACAGGTTGAACTTCCTTAACTCCAACTACCAATTACTGCAGGATACAATCTCCAAGACCCAGGCAGATAATAAAAAGTTATTCGACAAGAAGAGAAGAGGCAATTTGAATCTTGAACCTTTTCCAGTACCTCGCTGCCCGTCTGCTACCGAACCCGGCCACCCTTGTGATCCTGCACCAGCCTCCTGACCCCTGACCACTGACCCCTTTTCCCAGCAAACTGCCGAATCCATGCTTGACAAATTACAGCAAGGGCCAAGGCCTGTTGAAGATTACGTAACTGACTTTCGTGTTTGGAGCGCAGATACCCAATGGAATCACTCTGCACTTCGTCACCAGTTCCGTCTAGGACTTTCTGACATCGTAAAAGATGAACTTGCCAGAGTGGGAATACCCGCGTCCCTGGAAGATCTGATAAATTTAACTATTCAGATCGATCGGCGGTTTCGAGAAAGGCAATCGGAAAAATCTAAAGGGACTCTTTCTGTGGTTTCAAGGCCAGCCGCCCCTGCTCCTCTACCTGTTCCTTCCCCCAGAAGGAGGGAACAGCATAAGGCACCTCACAGCAGTTTTCGTAGGTTACCTCTTTCTCCTGCTGAACGTCTACGTCGAGTCCAAGGCAGTCTGTGTCTGTACTGCGGGGAGGTTGGCCACTTCATACGAACTTGTCCGGCAGAGACCTGCAGGATCTCTTCCCGTTAGCCTCTTGTGATGCATCTCCCTGGGAAGGATCAGTCACATGTCTCTCTTCCCATCAAGCTTCAGCTCCCCGAAAAGACGGTTTCAGTACTTGCAATCATAGACTCTGGGGCCTGCAGCTGTTTTGTGGACTCTGCATTTGCTTCTCTTCAGCAGCTGCCCTTGGGTACCAAGAGGCAAGAGTTCCATGTCCATCTGGCTGACGGCTCCGGTATTAAATCAGGCCCGGTTACTCAGGGGACCTTGCCTATTCTCTGCCAGACTTCTTCAGGCCATAGCGAACTCCTCCGTTTGGATGTCATAGCTTCTCCCATGTTTCCCGTTATCCTCGGCATTCCATGGTTGAAGGCACACAACCCTCACGTTGACTGGCTTACCGGAGATATCTCTTTTTCGTCCAACTACTGCCAGACGCACTGCCTCTTGGGAGGAACTGTCAACTCCACGCACCTCCTGGGTATCCACCCTGACCATGAAGCCTCTAAACTGATCCCGGTTGCTTATCACGAATTTCTGGACGTCTTTAATAAAAAGGGTGCAGACACTCTTCCACCTCATAGAACTTACGATTGCCCCATTGAACTTCTACCGGGAGCCGAGATCCCGTTTGGTCGGATTTACCCTCTCTCTGAGCCTGAATTGGAAGCCCTGCGTACCTATATCGACGAGAGCCTTGAAAAGCAGTTCATTCGGCCTTCCACTTCACCAGCAGGAGCCGGTATTTTCTTCGTTGAGAAAAAAGACCACACCTTGAGGCCCTGTGTGGACTATCGTGACCTTAACAGGGTCACTGTCAAGAATCGGTACCCTCTTCCTCTGATTCCCGAACTATTCCAGAGGCTGCGAGGGGCACGAGTGTTCTCCAAACTGGACTTGAGGGGTGCCTATAATCTTGTCAGAATCAGGGAGGGAGACGAATGGAAGACGGCCTTCCGGACACGTTTTGGCCACTTTGAGTATTTAGTCATGCCATTCGGGCTCTGCAATGCTCCAGCCACATTCCAGCATCTGGTAAACGATTTTTTTCGGGACTTTCTTGATTTATTCGTCATCGTGTATCTGGATGACATCCTTGTATTCTCTGAAACTTTAGAATCCCATCGGACTCATGTAAAAAAGGTATTAGCTCGATTGCGGGAACACTGACTTTACGCAAAGGCTGAAAAATGCGACTTTGAAAAGCAAGTTGTGCATTTCCTAGGGCTTGTCATCTCCGCCGAAGGAATCTCCATGGACCCTTAGAAAGTCGCTTCTGTCTTGGAATGGTCTGCTCCTACTGACAGAAAAGCTGTACAGAGGTTCGTGGGGTTTGCTAACTTTTATAGAACATTTATTAAGGACTTTTCTGGCATCATCACTCCCATTACTCAGCTAACGAAACAGCATGTTCCCTTTCGATGGACCCCAGAGGCTCAGACAGCGTTTGAACAGTTGAAAGCCTTATTCACCTCAGCTCCCATCTTGAAACATCCCGATCCCTCCTTAGCTTATGTTTTGGAGGTAGACGCCTCGGAAAATGCAGTTGAGGCTATTATTTCCCAACGCCAAGGGCCCAAATCATTGCTCCACCCTGTGGCCTTCTTCTCTAAAAAATTAAATCCTTCCGAAAGGAATTATGATGTTGGTGACCGAGAGCTACTGGCTATCAAGGCCGCTCTTGAAGAATGGCGTTACCTTTTGGAGGGAGCTTCTCACCCAATTCTTATCTTCACAGATCACAAGAATCTTGAGTATTTGAAGACAGCTAAACGCCTAAGACCTCGGCAGGCAAGATGGGCACTTTTTTCTCTCGTTTCATGTTTCATATAACCTACCGTCCTGGCTCAAAGAACGGGAAACCAGATGCCTTGTCCCGCATGTTCAGTGATCCAGTTGTATCCTCGGAACCTGATACTATTTTACCAGCCAATAATTTTTTACTTCTTCAGGCGGATCTGATGTCACATATAAGAAAATATGTGGAAGACCAACCGCCTTCCAAGGACCTGGCTCTTCAACTAAGGGATGGCCTGTACTAAGAGGCCTATTTGTCAAAGAGGCAAATCTTTATCCCAGAACAGTTCAGAGTTGCCGTCCTAGGGCGATGTCATGATCATCCCCTAGCGGGTCACTTTGGGATTCACAAGACGGCTAATTCGATCTCCCGTACATTCTGGTGGCCAAACTTGAAGAACGACTGCAAGAAATATGTAAGATCTTGTATTTCATGCCTTCGGAATAAGACAGACAGAGCCAGAACTTGGGGTCTACTTGAGCCCCTTCCTGTACCTGAGAAACCATGGAGCATGATCTCCATGGATTTTATAGTAGAACTTCCCCCATCTGAAGACTTCACTACCATTTTCGTTGTGGTTGTTCGTTTGACCAAAATGGCCCACTTTGTACCTCTGCAAGGAACTCCTTCTGCCCCGGAGACTGCCTCAACTTTTATCAAGGAGATTGTAAGGTTGCATGGCATCCCTGACAGCATAGTTTCTGATCGAGGGGTGCAGTTCACTTCTAGATTTTGGAGGGCCTTATGTGAAACTTTGAACATTGAACTCCGCCTCTCCACAGCTTATCACCCACAAACTAATAGACAGACTGAAAGGGTCAATCAAACCCTTGAACAGTACCTACGATGCTTTTCTTCTTTTGCGCAGGATGACTGGCTATCACTTCTCCCACTCGCGGAATTTTCATACAATAATTCCACCCATTCGGCAACCAAACAGTCACCTTTTTTCGTCAATTATGGATACAATCCTTCTTTCTTGCCTGAGCTGCCAATTGATTCTTCTGTACCTGCCGTACAAGACAGGTTGAACTTCCTTAACTCCAACTACCAATTACTGCAGGATACAATCTCCAAGACCCAGGCAGATAATAAAAAGTTCTTCGACAAGAAGAGAAGAGGCAATTTGAATCTTGAACCTGGAGATAAGGTCTGGCTTTCCACAGCGAACTTGAAACTAAGTTGCCCCTCGAGGAAGCTTGGCCCAAGATTTTTGGGGCCTTTTCCAGTACCTCGCTGCCCGTCTGCTACCGAACCCGGCCACCCTTGTGATCCTGCACCAGCCTCCTGCTTGGCTTAACGCTGTCTCCAGTGCCTGTGCTAGCTGTCCATCCTACCAGCTTTCCTGAGTCCAGTTCCTTACCAGATGCTCTGCCTGCATCTCCACGTCTGCAACTCAGCTGACAAGTTCTGCACGCAACTACAGGCTCTCGTGTAACTCCTCACCCTAGGTCTGTCCCATCCTCAGTGGGGCTTGGGTTGGAGATACAAGGGAGGCCGACCTCGTCATTCCAGACTCCTACCAGGTACGTGACAGTACCAGTCAGCCAGAGATGGAGTCTGGAAGGGAGGCCTCTCCACCGAAGGACATTTACCAAACTATTTCTGCGCTCTCAAATATTGTGCAGAAGTTACAAGAGCGGGTCACTTTGGGATTCACAAGACGGCTAATTTGATCTCCCGTACATTCTGGTGGCCAAACTTGATGCACGACTGCAAGAAATATGTAAGATCTTGTATTTCATGCCTTCGGAATAAGACAGACAGAGCCAGAACTTGGGGTCTACTTGAGCCCCTTCCTGTACCTGAGAAACCATGGAGCATTATCTCCATGGATTTTATAGTAGAACTTCCCCCATCTGAAGACTTCACTACCATTTTCGTTGTGGTTGATCGTTTGACCAAAATGGCCCACTTTGTACCTCTGCAAGGAACTCCTTCTGCCCCGGAGACTGCCTCAACTTTTATCAAGGAGATTGTAAGGTTGCATGGCATCCCTGACAGCATAGTTTCTGATCGAGGGGTGCAGTTCACTTCTAGATTTTGGAGGGCCTTATGTGAAACTTTGAACATTGAAGTCCGCCTCTCCACAGCTTATCACCAACAAACTAATGGACAGACTGAAAGGGTCAATCAAACCCTTGAACAGTACCTACGATGCTTTTCTTCTTTTGCACAGGATGACTGGCTATCACTTCTCCCACTCGCGGAATTTTCATACAATAATTCCACCCATTCGGCAACCAAACAGTCACCTTTTTTCGCCAATTATGGATACCATCCTTCTTTCTTGCCTGAGCTGCCTATTGATTCTTCTGTACCTGCCGTACAAGACAGGTTGAACTTCCTTAACTCCAACTACCAATTACTGCAGGATACAATCTCCAAGACCCAGGCAGATAATAAAAAGTTCTTCGACAAGAAGAGAAGAGGCAATTTGAATCTTGAACCTTTTCCAGTACCTCGCTGCCCGTCTGCTACCGAACCCGGCCACCCTTGTGATCCTGCACCAGCCTCCTGCTTGGCTTAACGCTGTCTCCAGTGCCTGTGCTAGCTGTCCATCCTACCAGCTTTCCTGAGTCCAGTTCCTTACCAGATGCTCTGCCTGCATCTCCACGTCTGCAACTCAGCTGAAAAGTTCTGCACGCAACTACAGGCACTCGTGTAACTCCTCGCCCTAGGTCTGTCCCATCCTCAGTGGGGCTTGGGTTGGAGATACAAGGGAGGCCGACCCCGTCATTCCAGACTCCTACCAGGTACGTGACAGTACCAGTCAGCCAGAGATGGAGTCTGGAAGGGAGGCCTCTCCACCGAAGGACATTTACCAAACTATTTCTGCGCTCTCAAATATTGTGCAGAAGTTACAAGAGCGGGTCACTTTGGGATTCACAAGACGGCTAATTTGATCTCCCGTACATTCTGGTGGCCAAATTTGATGAACGACTGCAAGAAATATGTAAGATCTTGTATTTCATGCCTTCGGAATAAGACAGACAGAGCCAGAACTTGGGGTTTACTTGAGCCCCTTCCTGTACCTGAGAAACCATGGAGCATGATCTCCATGGATTTTATAGTAGAACTTCCCCCATCTGAAGACTTCACTACCATTTTCGTTGTGGTTGATCGTTTGACCAAAATGGCCCACTTTGTACCTCTGCAAGGAACTCCTTCTGCCCCGGAGACTGCCTCAACTTTTATCAAGGAGATTGTAAGGTTGCATGGCATCCCTGACAGCATAGTTTCTGATCGAGGGGTGCAGTTCACTTCTAGATTTTGGAGGGCCTTATGTGAAACTTTGAACATTGAACTCCGCCTCTCCACAGCTTATCACCCACAAACTAATGGACAGACTGAAAGGGTCAATCAAACCCTTGAACAGTACCTACGATGCTTTTCTTCTTTTGCACAGGATGACTGGCTATCACTTCTCCCACTCGCGGAATTTTCATACAATAATTCCACCCATTCGGCAACCAAACAGTCACCTTTTTTCGCCAATTATGGATACCATCCTTCTTTCTTGCCTGAGCTGCCTATTGATTCTTCTGTACCTGCCGTACAAGACAGGTTGAACTTCCTTAACTCCAACTACCAATTACTGCAGGATACAATCTCCAAGACCCAGGCAGATAATAAAAAGTTCTTCGACAAGAAGAGAAGAGGCAATTTGAATCTTGAACCTGGAGATAAGGTCTGGCTTTCCACAGCGAACTTGAAACTAAGTTGCCCCTCGAGGAAGCTTGGCCCAAGATTTTTGGGGCCTTTTCCAGTCAAGAGAAAGATTAATGCAGTAGCATTCGAATTAGTGTTACCCAAGAACCTGAGAATCCACCCAGTATTCCATGTTTCTTTGTTGAAGCCTACAGTGCCAAATCCTTTCCCAAATCAGATTTCTGAAACCCCTCCACCGCTACTTATCGAAGGGAATGAGGAATTTGAGGTGGAGGCCGTATTGGACTGTAGGAAGAGAGGTAACCAAACACAGTTTCTCATTAAATGGAAAGGCTACGGGCCGGAAGAAAGTTCCTGGGAACCAGCTTCTGATGTGCATGCTCCAAGACTGGTACGAGCTTTCTTTCTACACCACCCGGAAAAAGAGGTCATGAGGGGCATCCAGAGTCTGCCCCTAAGGGGGGCAATGTAAGGAAGCTGCCGGGAATCCGTCTGCGCATGCGCGCATTCGTCAACAGTCTCGGAATGCTGGCGCGCGCATCCCCAGTACGCAGCGGCCTTTCCGGAGTACCATTGCGCATGCGTGTGCGCAATTCGCGCATGCGCGTGCGCACGGGCAACGTGCGCGCGCAGGAGCACGCTCCTAATTCCCTTTGGCACCAGCCTGCCTACTTAAAGGATGCTCTGACTTCTGACAAGTGCTGACTGGTCTTCAGCAAGTACCCTGATACCTGAACTCTGTTTAAACCTGGCTTGATCCCTGTTGCTGAACCTTGGCTTCCCTTTGACCTTGCTTCCGGACTTGAATACTTGATTACTGGTTCCTGATCTCGGCTTCCCATCTGACCTCCCTCCTGCCTGTGCCTTGTACCTCGCTGCCCGTCTGCTACCGAACCCGGCCACCCTTGTGATCCTGCACCAGCCTCCTGCTTGGCTTAACGCTGTCTCCAGTGCCTGTGCTAGCTGTCCATCCTACCAGCTTTCCTGAGTCCAGTTCCTTACCAGATGCTCTGCCTGCATCTCCACGTCTGCAACTCAGCTGACAAGTTCTGCACGCAACTACAGGCACTCGTGTAACTCCTCACCCTAGGTCTGTCCCATCCTCAGTGGGGCTTGGGTTGGAGATACAAGGGAGGCCGACCTCGTCATTCCAGACTCCTACCAGGTACGTGACAGTACCAGTCAGCCAGAGATGGAGTCTGGAAGGGAGGCCTCTCCACCGAAGGACATTTACCAAACTATTTCTGCGCTCTCAAATATTGTGCAGAAGTTACAAGAGAATCTTGGTCGCATGGAAGAGCGACTTCCGCATGAGGTGACCGTCCCTGCAGTAATTGGTAGTTGGAGTTAAGGAAGTTCAACCTGTCTTGTACGGCAGGTACAGAAGAATCAATAGGCAGCTCAGGCAAGAAAGAAGGATGGTATCCATAATTGGCGAAAAAAGGTGACTGTTTGGTTACCGAATGGGTGGAATTATTGTATGAAAATTCCGCGAGTGGGAGAAGTGATAGAGAGAACAGGTAGAGGAGCAGGGGCGGCTGGCCTTGAAACCACAGAAAGAGTCCCTTTAGATTTTTCCGATTGCCTTTCTCGAAACCGCCGATCGATCTGAATAGTTAAATTTATCAGATCTTCCAGGGACGCGGGTATTCCCACTCTGGCAAGTTCATCTTTTACGGTGTCAGAAAGTCCTAGACGGAACTGGTGACGAAGTGCAGAGTGATTCCATTGGGTATCTGCGCTCCAAACACGAAAGTCAGTTACGTAATCTTCAACAGGCCTTGGCCCTTGCTGTAATTTGTCAAGCATGGATTCGGCAGTTTGCTGGGAAAAGGGGTCAGTGGTCAGGGGTCAGGAGGCTGGTGCAGGATCACAAGGGTGGCCGGGTTCGGTAGCAGACGGGCAGCGAGGTACTGGAAAAGGTTCAAGATTCAAATTGCCTCTTCTCTTCTTGTCGAATAACTTTTTATTATCTGCCTGGGTCTTGGAGATTGTATCCTGCAGTAATTGGTAGTTGGAGTTAAGGAAGTTCAACCTGTCTTGTACGGCAGGTACAGAAGAATCAATAGGCAGCTCAGGCAAGAAAGAAGGATGGTATCCATAATTGACGAAAAAAGGTGACTGTTTGGTTGCCGAATGGGTGGAATTATTGTATGAAAATTCCGCGAGTGGGAGAAGTGATAGCCAGTCATCCTGCGCAAAAGAAGAAAAGCATCGTAGGTACTGTTCAAGGGTTTGATTGACCCTTTCAGTCTGTCCATTAGTTTGTGGGTAATAAGCTGGCCACTAGAATGTACGGGAGATCAAATTAGCCGTCTTGTGAATCCCAAAGTGACCCGCTCTTGTAACTTCTGCACAATATTTGAGAGCGCAGAAATAGTTTGGTAAATGTCCTTCGGTGGAGAGGCCTCCCTTCCAGACTCCATCTCTGGCTGACTGGTACTGTCACGTACCTGGTAGGAGTCTGGAATGACGAGGTCGGCCTCCCTTGTATCTCCAACCCAAGCCCCACTGAGGATGGGACAGACCTAGGGTGAGGAGTTACACGAGTGCCTGTAGTTGCGTGCAGAACTTGTCAGCTGAGTTGCAGACGTGGAGATGCAGGCAGAGCATCTGGTAAGGAACTGGACTCAGGAAAGCTGGTAGGATGGACAGCAAGCACAGGCACTGGAGACAGCGTTAAGCCAAGCAGGAGGCTGGTGCAGGATCACAAGGGTGGCCGGGTTCGGTAGCAGACGGGCAGCGAGGTACTGGAAAAGGTTCAAGATTCAAATTGCCTCTTCTCTTCTTGTCGAAGAACTTTTTATTATCTGCCTGGGTCTTGGACCATCCTTCTTTCTTGCCTGAGCTGCCTATTGATTCTTCTGTACCTGCCGTACAAGACAGGTTGAACTTCCTTAACTCCAACTACCAATTACTGCAGGTCCCAGAACAGTTCAGAGTTGCTGTCCTAGGGCGATGTCATGATCATCCCCTAGCGGGTCACTTTGGGATTCACAAGACGGCTAATTTGATCTCCCGTACATTCTAGTGGCCAAACTTGATGAACGACTGCAAGAAATATGTATGATCTTGTATTTCATGCCTTCGGAATAAGACAGACAGAACCAGAACTTGGGGTCTACTTGAGCCCCTTCCTGTACCTGAGAAACCATGGAGCATGATCTCCATGTATTTTATAGTAGAACTTCCCCCATCTGAAGACTTCACTACCATTTTCGTTGTGGTTGATCGTTTGACCAAAATGGCCCACTTTGTACCTCTGCAAAGAACTCCTTCTGCCCCGGAGACTGCCTCAACTTTTATCAAGGAGATTGTAAGGTTGCATGGCATCCCTGACAGCATAGTTTCTGATCGAGGGGTGCAGTTCACTTCTAGATTTTGGAGGGCCTTATGTGAAACTTTGAACATTGAACTCCGCCTCTCCACAGCTTATCACCCACAAACTAATGGACAGACTGAAAGGGTCAATCAAACCCTTGAACAGTACCTACGATGCTTTTCTTCTATTGCACAGGATGACTGGCTATCACTTCTCCCACTCGCGGAATTTTCATACAATAATTCCACCCATTCGGTAACCGAACAGTCACCTTTTTTCGCCAATTATGGATACCATCCTCCTTTCTTGCCTGAGCTGCCTATTGATTCTTCTGTACCTGCCGTACAAGACAGGTTGAACTTCCTTAACTCCAACTACCAATTACTGCAGGGACGGTCACCTCATGCGGAAGTCGCTCTTCCATGCGACCAAGATTCTCTTGTAACTTCTGCACAATATTTGAGAGCGCAGAAATAGTTTGGTAAATGTCCTTCGGTGGGGAGGCCTCCCTTCCAGACTCCATCTCTGGCTGACTGGTACTGTCACGTACCTGGTAGGAGTCTGGAATGACGAGGTCGGCCTCCCTTGTATCTCCAACCCAAGCCCCACTGAGGATGGGACAGACCTAGGGTGAGGAGTTACACGAGTGCCTGTAGTTGCGTGCAGAACTTGTCAGCTGAGTTGCAGACGTGGAGATGCAGGCAGAGCATCTGGTAAGGAACTGGACTCAGGAAAGCTGGTAGGATGGACAGCTAGCACAGGCACTGGAGACAGCGTTAAGCCAAGCAGGAGGCTGGTGCAGGATCACAAGGGTGACCGGGTTCGGTAGCAGACGGGCAGCGAGGTACAAGGCACAGGCAGGAGGGAGGTCAGATGGGAAGCCGAGATCAGGAACCAGTAATCAAGTATTCAAGTCCGGAAGCAAGGTCAAAGGGAAGCCAAGGTTCAGCAACAGGGATCAAGCCAGGTTTAAACAGAGTTCAGGTATCAGGGTACTTGCTGAAGACCAGTCAGCACTTGTCAGAAGTCAGAGCATCCTTTAAGTAGGCAGGCTGGTGCCAAAGGGAATTAGGAGCGTGCTCCTGCGCGCGCACGTTGCCCGTGCGCACGCGCATGCGCGAATTGCGCACACGCATGCGCAATGGTACTCCGGAAAGGCCGCTGCGTACTGGGGATGCGCGCGCCAGCATTCCGAGACTGTTGACGAATGCGCGCATGCGCAGACGGATTCCCGGCAGCTTCCTTACATTGCCCCCCCTTAGGGGCAGACTCTGGATGCCCCTCATGACCTCTTTTTCCGGGTGGCGTAGAAAGAAAGCTCGTACCAGTCTTGGAGCATGCACATCAGAAGCTGGTTCCCAGGAACTTTCTTCCGGCCCGTAGCCTTTCCATTTAATGAGAAACTGTGTTTGGTTACCTCTCTTCCTACAGTCCAATACGGCCTCCACCTCAAATTCCTCATTCCCTTCGATAAGTAGCGGTGGAGGGGGTTCAGAAATCTGATTTGGGAAAGGATTTGGCACTGTAGGCTTCAACAAAGAAACATGGAATACTGGGTGGATTCTCAGGTTCTTGGGTAACACTAATTCGAATGCTACTGCATTAATCTTTCTCTTGACTGGAAAAGGCCCCAAAAATCTTGGGCCAAGCTTCCTCGAGGGGCAACTTAGTTTCAAGTTCGCTGTGGAAAGCAAGACCTTATCTCCAGGTTCAAGATTCAAATTGCCTCTTCTCTTCTTGTCGAAGAACTTTTTATTATCTGCCTGGGTCTTGGAGATTGTATCCTGCAGTAATTGGTAGTTGGAGTTAAGGAAGTTCAACCTGTCTTGTACGGCAGGTACAGAAGAATCAATAGGCAGCTCAGGCAAGAAAGAAGGATGGTATCCATAATTGGCGAAAAAGGTGACTGTTTGGTTGCCGAATGGGTGGAATTATTGTATGAAAATTCCGCGAGTGGGAGAAGTGATAGCCAGTCATCCTGTGCAAAAGAAGAAAAGCATCGTAGGTACTGTTCAAGGGTTTGATTGACCCTTTCAGTCTGTCCATTAGTTTGTGGGTGATAAGCTGTGGAGAGGCGGAGTTCAATGTTCAAAGTTTCACATAAGGCCCTCCAAAATCTAGAAGTGAACTGCACCCCTCGATCAGAAACTATGCTGTGTCAGGGATGCCATGCAACCTTACAATCTCCTTGATAAAAGTTGAGGCAGTCTCCGGGGCAGAAGGAGTTCCTTGCAGAGGTACAAAGTGGGCCCATTTTGGTCAAACGATCAAACCACAACGAAAATGGTAGTGAAGTCTTCAGATGGGGGAAGTTCTACTATAAAATCCATGGAGATCATGCTCCATGGTTTCTCAGGTACAGGAAGGGGCTCAAGTAAAGCCTCAAGTTCTGGCTCTGTCTGTCTTATTCCGAAGGCATGAAATACAAGATCTTACATATTTCTTGCAGTCGTTCATCAAAATTTGGCCACCAGAATGTACCGGGAGATCAAATTAGCCGTCTTGTGAATCCCCAAAGTGACCCGCTCTTGTAACTTCTGCACAATATTTGAGAGCGCAGAAATAGTTTGGTAAATGTCCTTCGGTGGAGAGGCCTCCCTTCCAGACTCCATCTCTGGCTGACTGGTACTGTCACGTACCTGGTAGGAGTCTGGAATGACGGGGTCGGCCTCCCTTGTATCTCCAACCCAAGCCCCACTGAGGATGGGACAGACCTAGGGTGAGGAGTTACACGAGTGCCTGTAGTTGCGTGCAGAACTTTTCAGCTGAGTTGCAGACGTGGAGATGCAGGCAGAGCATCTGGTAAGGAACTGGACTCAGGAAAGCTGGTAGGTATGGACAGCTAGCACAGGCACTGGAGACCAGCGTTAAGCCCAAGCAGGAGGCTGGTGCAGGATCACAAGGGTGGCCGGGTTCGGTAGCAGACGGGCAGCGAGGTACTGGAAAAGGTTCAAGATTCAAATTGCCTCTTCTCTTCTTGTCGAAGAACTTTTTATTATCTGCCTGGGTCTTGGAGATTGTATCCTGCAGTAATTGGTAGTTGGAGTTAAGGAAGTTCAACCTGTCTTGTACGGCAGGTACAGAAGAATCAATAGGCAGCTCAGGCAAGAAAGAAGGATGGTATCCATAATTGGCGAAAAAAAGGTGACTGTTTGGTTGCCGAATGGGTGGAATTATTGTATGAAAATTCCGCGAGTGGGAGAAGTGATAGCCAGTCATCCTGCGCAAAAGAAGAAAAGCATCGTAGGTACTGTTCAAGGGTTTGATTGACCCTTTCAGTCTGTCCATTAGTTTGTTAGTGATAAGCTGTGGAGAGGCGGAGTTCAATGTTCAAAGTTTCACATAAGGGCCCTCCAAAATCTAGAAGTGAACTGCCACCCCTCGATCAGAAACTATGCTGTCAGGGATGCCATGCAACCTTACAATCTCCTTGATAAAGTTGAGGCAGTCTCCGGGGCAGAAGGAGTTCCTTGCAGAGGTACAAAGTGGGCCATTTTGGTCAAACGATCAACCACACAACGAAAATGGTAGTGAAGTCTTCAGATGGGGGAAGTTCTACTATAAAATCCATGGAGATCATGCTCCATGGTTTCTCAGGTACAGGAAGGGGCTCAAGTAGACCCCAAGTTCTGGCTCTGTCTGTCTTATTCCGAAGGCATGAAATACAAGATCCTTACATATTTCATGCAGTCGTTCATCAAGTTTGGCCACCAGAATGTACGGAGATCAAATTAGCCGTCTTGTGAATCCCAAAGTGACCCGCTCTTGTAACTTCTGCACAATATTTGAGAGCGCAGAAATAGTTTGGTAAATGTCCTTCGGTGGAGAGGCCTCCCTTCCAGACTCCATCTCTGGCTGACTGGTACTGTCACGTACCTGGTAGGAGTCTGGAATGACGAGGTCGGCCTCCCTTGTATCTCCAACCCAAGCCCCACTGAGGATGGGACAGACCTAGGGTGAGGAGTTACACGAGAGCCTGTAGTTGCGTGCAGAACTTGTCAGCTGAGTTGCAGACGTGGAGATGCAGCAGAGCATCTGGTAAGGAACTGGACTCAGGAAAGCTGGTAGGATGGACAGCTAGCACAGGCACTGGAGACAGCGTTAAGCCAAGCAGGGAGGCTGGTGCAGGATCACAAGGGTGGCCGGGTTCGGTAGCAGACGGGCAGCGAGGTACTGGAAAAGGCCCCAAAAATCTTGGGCCAAGCTTCCTCGAGGGGCAACTTAGTTTTCAAGTTCGCTGTGGAAAGCCAGACCTTATCTCCAGGTTCAAGATTCAAATTGGCCTCTTCTCTTCTTGTCGAAGAACTTTTTATTATCTGCCTGGGTCTTGGAGATTGTATCCTGCAGTAATTGGTAGTTGGAGTTAAGGAAGTTCAACCTGTCTTGTACGGCAGGTACAGAAGAATCAATAGGCAGCTCAGGCAAGAAAGAAGGATGGTATCCATAATTGGCGAAAAAAGGTGACTGTTTGGTTGCCGAATGGGTGGAATTATTGTATGAAAATTCCGCGAGTGGAAGAAGTGATAGCCAGTCATCCTGTTCAAAAGAAGAAAAGCATCGTAGGTACTGTTCAAGGGTTTGATTGACCCTTTCAGTCTGTCTATTAGTTTGTGGGTGATAAGCTGTGGAGAGGCGGAGTTCAATGTTCAAAGTTTCACAT